>JADLZL010006847.1:0-69197 GCA_015844335.1 Chrysopogon serrulatus | reverse complement strand
CAGACCCGACTCACCTCTCAGGCTGCTGTAGAGCTGGAGATCCTCGCCACACAACTCCAGCAGATAGAGCTGAGGCAAACAGGAGACGAACGATCGTGCTTCTTTGAAGACAGCAACCACAAGCTCGTCTCTGGGCTCATTTACAAAGCCTCCAACCAAGAAGACAGGGCCTGCCCATCTTTCACCTTCGTCTGGAAGAACTTCGCCCCGCCCCGCATCAAATTCTTTGGATGGCTCCTGACGAAAGGGCGCATCCACTGCCGGCAAAACCTTCGACGCAAGGGCATTGTGCCGTCTGATCTGTGCGAGATATGCAAGGAGGAAGTCGAGACAGTGGACCACATCTTCTCCGGCTGCAGCTTTGTCAAAAGCTTCTGTGGGCGACCATTGGTTGGCTGCCGAGCAACGTCGCCCCTACAGCCACTCTCTGGGACTCCACACCGCCGCCACACGTCCACAAGAGAGTGCTCCATCCCCTCCTCCTCTTGTCGTGGCACATTTGGAAACACAGGAATGACATGGTGTTCAACTCGATGGAACCAAGGATCCCCCGCCTAGTGGCCACCTGCAAGGAGGCAGTGAAAGATTGGGCATGCCGCATCCCCGCCAAGGACAGCTATCTGAAACATTGTTGGAGTCCTATGCTTATTATGTAGAATCCAATCGTTCCTTGTTTTCCTCTCTTTAAACTACCTCCCCCCATGGGGGCGTGTGTGACTTGTATTCTACCGCTCGGGAGCCCTCGAGCATTTGTGGAATGGAATGCAGGTGGGGAGTGTTCGCCCCCCACCCCCCCAAAGTTGCCCTAAAAAAAATGAACAATTCAAATGATTTACTACTATATTAGATCGTTAGATGAGGGCAAAAACCTCAGAGCAAAGTGTAAGCTGACAACGTCTCAAGCTTTGATTGTTCTGCCTGTACAACACTTAGTCTTTCGCTGGATCCTGATGTTGGACACCTGAGTACAGAACGGCCTGATAAGTGATAAAGCTTCATTGGTTTAGATATATGCATGCCTCAGATCAGGTAGAGCAGGACCAGAAATCATAACAGCATACATACTGTTCAAACTTTGTCCAGTACCAGCATCCAACCACGAGAACATATCCAGTCAGTGCTCCCAGTGTCTTAGGTTCTCCCATGCTCCCCCAACACAAAACATCACATCAAAATGTGCATGAACAATTCAGGATAAAGCACAGATGGATAGATGATGCAGGTATCTATGTTCACGCAAAACTTGAGGTAGAACAGAATTCTGCGCAAGGAGAAATAAAAAACACAAAATCAGCATACATGTAAAAAATATGAACCATCTAAGTTTGTTAATGCACTGAAAAGTTCATGAACATTGAACAGCACGTCACAGGTTTACAGCCTTCAACATTGACAAAAAGAAAATTCATGTTTCCTTGTTTCAACATTACTCTAACAGAAAAGAGCAATCTGCTCTTAAGATGGCTTTATAGTTCATACAAACATGAGCAGGTTCACATACTAGAAAGGCACTGGTTATAAACTTACAGAATTTCAAGACACTTGGTGGTACAGAACTGAATACAACAAATGTTCTCAAGCACGTTTATGCAGATACAGATACAAACATCCATTGTAATTGTATCAGATAAAAAGAAAAGTAAAGAAATATACCTTGCCCCCTCTACGCTAGAACCAGGTTTGCATTTGAATCTAAGATCTATCATTTGCTAATAATGAGGGAGCTAAAACAGAGGAAAAGCCTCTTCTCAGTTTCTGAAGTCAGCTCAAACTCAGCAAAGCAGGATGCTTGTCAGGCTGCTTTGTGCTTTCTCTACATTAGTGAATGGGAGGTGGAATGGCACTGAGGAAACTACATGTCATGTACCACCTGGCCTCAAGCACCTTTGTTCCTAGGGAATGGTGCTGAGTCTTCCATCTTGATCATCCACGTAATACAAGATCATTCCATCTGATCACAGCTTGTCCGTTAACTGAATCATGAAAGAACTGACAGCAACAACATCCAGAACGATCCACTCTGCACCGATCTCCTCTGCCGCTGATGTGAATGCGTTACCAAAGGCATTACACTGAGCAGCCCCAAGCCGTGGTTTTCCACACACCCCAACAACGAGTACCTTCTCAGGCTCCTTTGCTAAGCAAGCACAGATTAGCGGCTTCATCCTCGCACCCCCTTTCCTTCAGCGCATCCATCAGAAAGAAGCAGAACTTGGGAAGTGCCCGTGGGTGGCAAAGCTTGACAGTGTCCACAGGGTCATCAAGCTTGACCCTCCCGAACTTCATGGCACTCCGTATGATCCCTCATCCCTGTCTTAGTAATCGCCGAGCTTCCTTGTCTCAAAATCGCCCTCTAAATCTCAATTGCAGACTGCATCCTTTTTCGCAACTGATCCACCTCTTGAGCCTGGTGGTGACGTAGGAGGAGCAGAGCACGGAGTCGAAGAGGCTCCACTCCCGCAGCAGCATCAGCCGCGGATCGTCCTCGTAGGCGATGCGGGACGCCTCGGGCGCGCGGACCTTGGTGCCGTCCTTGAGCGCGACGGCCGCGCGGCGCCGGACGGGTCGAGGTTGCGGTGAAGAGGACGACGGCGCGGCCGCTGCGCACGCAGAGGTTGTGGAGGTGGACGGGGCGGTGGGAGTCGACGACGAAGGCGGTGGCGGTCTGGGGCACGCCGGCGCGGCGCAGCGCAGGTCCCGGTACGCGCCCCAGTTGACGAGGACGAGGCAGAGCGGCGCGCAGGACGAGGCGGAAGCCGAGAAGGAGGCGAGGAGCGTCCTGGCGGCGGCGGAGGCGGCGACCGGGTAGATGGAGAAGCGGACGGAGTCGGCGGCGAGGACGTGCGCGAGCGCCCGCACCGCGCAGAGCAAGTCGGCGTCGGCGGCGGACGGGAGGATCAGGACGGGCGACGTGGACCCCGTCCCCGCCGCAGCGCGGAGGCGCGCGTAGAATGCGTCGACGCGTAGCTCGCGCACCACCGCCGGCCGCCGCCGCATCTCAATTAACCGAAATAGGAGCCGAAGCGCGCGGGGGCGGGGATCGAATTTGGAATTGGAATTTGAATTCGTTTCGGTTTTGGGAGGGAAGGGAAGCCACTTTCCGCGTGGAGCTACCCGTAGCCTGAAAAACCAGCACAGGTTGAAACAGAACAAATGGGCCACCATTGGCTAATTTCGTTGTAAATAATGTGGAAACTCCAGCATTCATTTAGGTTTGTAGCATAAAATTTTCACATGGATAAGGCACTTCTATATGGCATGCGAGTGAGGGCTCTTTTGGATGCGCATGTATTTACCTCAATTCATATGTGTTAAGGCGGACTAGAGTGAAAATTAAACTAAATTCCACTCCCCTTCAACACATGTGGATTGGATAGATAGATGCACATCTAAACAAGGTCTGAATTGAATCTCTGAAGAAAGTTAACTGTGCTAATTAGGACAAGGAAACACTTTAGACTGCCAGCCCATTGCGAACGTCACCAGGCACCAACACATTGCGAAATGCCCATTCTCCCAGCTGAAGCGAAAGAAAAAAGAGCACATGCAGATTGCAATGCCACCATGCTTTGATTCGTCAGCTTAACTACTCTGTTCACGAGCTTTCTTCCCCAAAGATTCAGACAGTAGGGGGAACACTCGTCACTACACCTGCACAACGAACACAGATATGACAGATATTCTACAACCCCACTACAAATACCTTCATTTCCTAGTTTTTGTGAGCTCCTCTACGGTGGAGTTTATAGATCAGAGTTCGTGGAACAGTCTAACACGCCCTAAATGTCACTAATTTCAAAATGTTGGGTAAGTGACACCTGTACTTCAATTTGGGATGCGAGCAGAGCGCTTGCTGCAGAGATGTATCCAAGCCACACCCTCACGGTCACGGAACAGTTTGTCGTACATCAGGAAGGCACATGAACTAATCCATGGACAGCTAAACCAAGAAGGGCGACCAGTGATTGTGTCGATACCACGTGCACATTGGTGGTAATGGAGTGGCTCACCGCACGGCCCGCCCAAGCAGGCAGTCGTGCTCTGTTTCTAACTTGGCTGTGTGCGCAAGAGGAAGAGATTCCAGCAATGAAGGGATTGGAAAGACTCGTTGTGATCTTCAGACTAGAACACTGCTCCACAGGCTTCCACAATCTGTACAAGACATCGACACTCAAATTGAAGTTAGTACAGCATGAGTTGGATGCATAAATATGCACAATGGAATCAGAGAACATATGGAATCCGTACCTGTCTTGTATTGTCAAAGCACTTTGCCCTCTACCATCAATTTGTGTCTACATCCAACTAACTAGTTGATATTCTCTTACATTGTGCCCCCAACGATGCATCAGAGAATTTGGTTACAGGTTGAGGGGGAAATCCTCGTTGGGATGGAACTGATCATAAATTTGTTCTCAATAGTTACTCCTAGTATGGTTGGTACTTTGACTGGATCCATACTAACATTGAGTCAGGCTGACACCAATAGCGCATCTTCCTGCTCGCTGAAATTCTTTGATCCTTTCTCATTTGGTTTCTCAGTGGGTGCTGCTCCCACATTCTGTGACAATTGCTCTTGAGGATTGGTATTCAGTTCAAGGTCAGGCAGTGGGTTGAATGACTCACTCATCAGGTTGAAAAATAAGCATTACCTGCTATAGTCTCTGATCATTCAAGAGATATTGCCAATAGATGTACTGCAAAAGAGATGTTTTGCTAATAAGATGAAAGACACCAAGCTGTTCATTTTCTAATGTCTTCATGATCATGGAGAATAAGATAACAAGCAGTTCATTATGACCTTGCAATACAAGTGCAATATTCTGTGCTATCTACATATGACTCTTGACATGAGCATTTGTGTACAGGCAACTGCATTTTTTTTATAAAGCAGCCTAGGTCAGAAACAGAGCACAAATGGAACCAATAAAAAAATTTAACTATGGACAAAAGGATAAATGACAATACAGTTCAGGCTTAGCTTGAATAACCAGATCTTCTCTGCTGGTTTTCTCATAAAGATCTAGTGTCAAGATAAAGAGCATGATTGCTCTCAAGGAAAGCTTAGCATTCCAAAAAAAATCATAAAGCATTGCTCTCAAGGTAAACTTAGCATGGCAGGTTCAGAAAACATATAAACATAACATGTGAAGTATATTTGTCAATTGCAGACATACAGGAGTGGTCGAAGTTATTTGGTTATTTGGGCAAAGCTGTAGAGCATACTGATTTTGTTGAATGGAATTTTCACCTCACATGAAAATCACCATTAACTTGGTCTCTTTATTGTCACAAGGCACCAAAAGCCATTGTTATTTTTAACTGGTTTGGTTTTTATTTTCTCAAAGTTCACCACAGTAAGCAATCTAATAAACTTCTTGTTTCTAATTCTATAGAAAACCAAATGAAAATTCTGAGGTCAAGTCTCCAGATTGTTTTCCCACTGAATTGTCATTGAGATGTGGCTATAAGCCAACAAGTTTATCAGATGAGCAATCATATGTTACTCAAAACAATTGCCAAACAATTTCTAAACTGCAGCAAACAAGTTATAAAATATATACTAATCACAGGATGCTCTGTTACGGGGACAGCAAAGAAATTTTTTTTGGATAGCACAATACTACAATAATGAATAAAAACTGATAAGAAAGACCTGCATTCAAACTATGCAATCCAGAAATGAGTGGCAATTCTCAAAAAAATTTGGCTACTCTTTGGCAAGATGTGGTATCCCCTACCTTAAATCACTAGTAGGTAGAAAAAATAGCAAGTTTGCCACTATGGAGCAGAACAGATCCTCTCATATCCTCGTTCCACAAGTCTACCTAAACAATCTCAACATCCAGGGCAGCTGTGCTGTGCATCTTTAATTCACAACTTTTGAAGGATCTTATCATTTTCATGATATTTTTCAGCTCCAGCTGCAAACTCATGAAAAGGCTCATTCAGCTCCATCCAACTCAAGCCTGTTTCTTTTGAGACCCCATGGAGTTTCATTACTTCCCTCACCTCCTGAGCATCGTTCAAGTTATCAGATTTCATGTATATCTTTGATAAAAGCACAGATGCTCCGTCATGATTAGGATCCAACTGCAAAATTTTCTTGGCAGCAAATGCACCGAGCTTGAGATCACCATGCATCCAGCATGCTGCTAACAGAGATCCCCAGATAGGCACATTGGGCCCTAAGTGCATTGACTCTATGAGATTAATTGCTTCTTGCATAAGTTTAGCCCTTGCTAGAAGATCCACCATACAACCATAGTGCTCATGCTTGGGTTCAATCCCGTATTGCTGAACCATAGAGCTAAACAATAAACGGCCTTCATGAACAAGACCAGCATGACAGCAAGCATAAAGTAAATTAAGAAATGTCACTTCATTGGGTTCAACACCTTGATTTTTCATCTGCTCAAAAAGACATAAGGCAGATTTTCCATCGCCATGCATAGCAAAAGCAGTAATCATACTTGTCCAGGTGATGACATTCTTGTGAGGCATTTCATTGAAGATATTCAATGCAAGGTTAATACCCCCACACTTAGCAAACATATCAATAAGAGCATTGCAAATGTGCAATGCCTTATTCAACCCATTATTCTTAATGAAGGCATGGATCCATTTGGCTTTATCGAGGGAACCAAAATTAGCACATGCAGATATGACACTTAACATGGTAACTTCATCAGGCCTGACACCACACCCTTGCATATCATTGAACAGATTCAATGCTTCATTAGGCTGGTTACTATCGACATATCCTGATATCATAGCACTCCAAGATACCACATCCTTCTCTGGCATTCCATCAAATATAGAGCGAGCAATCTCAACTTTTCTGTTCCTGGCGTACCCAGAAACCATGGCAGTAGATGATACCAAGTCCTTTCTTGGCATTTTGTTATATAGTTTTTCTGCCATCTCCATGTTCGCACAACGAGCATACAAATTTATGAGAGCACTACTGAGGTGGCCGCTGATAAGAATGTCTGACACCAACATGTACGAGTGGATGGCTCTCCCAGTTCTCAAATGCCTTATATGCCCACATGCTGATAGAACAGTAGCAAGGATCAATTGGTCCGGAAGAACTCCAGAATTCTTCATCTTAGCAAATAGAAGCAAAGCTTCTTTGTAGTTCCGAGTCTGACAATAACTGCCAATTGATATCAAAGAGGTCTATAATAGTTTATAGTGAAAAATGCAACTTCCAAGTAGCATGCAGAATGGAGAATACAGAGTAGCAGCAAATGAGTTATTTGTAAAGATGACTGGATTAGACAGAATTTTGCATCCCTAGACTTTCTGCATGGTAAAACATAGATATTTGAAAAAAAAACTAAATACTGTGTATCAATATGCCATTTGTCAAGTATTAGTCTGAATCATGGATGATGCACAGAGTATAGTCTACCTTCTTGAAGGTCCCTTGATTACGTTGCCTTGCAAATTACCAAGTTATGTTAAAAAAAATGGAGAGATCTAGCAGAAACACAGTTTTTCTAAAGGTATGAGATAATGCTAAATGCCAAGTCAAGTTCTGGCTACAACGTTTCCAGATTCAAAAACAGAGTTATGGTACTTCACATATTGGGCACAGAAGATCTGAATCATCTTAACTAACTTGGCACGCAACATCAACTTGTTCCAATTTTCACAAACAATTGCAGAAACAAACGTGTTGGCTCAAGCGAGTATACCTATCAAGCATGACGCCCCAGGAGACGACGTCCCACACGGCCATTCTGTCAAACACTTCCCGCGCATCCCCCACGCATCCGCACGCCACATATGCCCCAACCAGCGCGGTTCCAACGAACCCATCATCCAGTGACCCAGCCCTGACCGCCAGCGCATGCGTGGCCCTGATGTACACGCCAGCACCCTTGCAGCGAGCAGCAGACCGGAGCAGGGCCGGAAGCGCTCGGGGCCCCGGTGGGGCAGGCCGGCGCGGTGCAGGCAGGCGCAGGCAGCAAGCGCGAGGCGTTGGGTAGAGGCAGCAGCACGGATGATGGCGAGGTAGGCCCGGTCGGGGTCTGGGTGGGTTGCCGGTGGTGTAGGGATGTGGTGGCCACGGCGGAGGAGGATGGCTCGAAGTTGACGCAGGTGGTGGTGGTGTGAATGCGTGTTTGGTGCTAGCATTTCATTGAGATTTCTGATGGTACCTTTGGATGGCCAAGATTGATTAAGCCGTTTGTAGTTGATTGCTGACTGCATAACAAATGACAATCATAAGTCTGAAATATGCATAAATGACAATATAAATTGTTCAAACATAAAATAAGATCCTACATAAATAGAAGATTTCAATACTAGTCTAGGGTTTTTTTCATTTACGTGCCATCATTTTCAGTGCAATGTATTATCCAACACAATAAAGGAAGGAAGGGGGGAGATGCGGGGATGGGTAGGATTTGGGCAAATGCTTTTCAATAGCTCTTAAATCTCTCCCTGCTGATGCTAACAATTTGGCGATCGTTATTCACTGGATATGGTAATAACTTCCACTTAACACTTCAGGAAAGGCCATGAAATAGTGGTGAGCGTAGGATCTTGAGGTTGGATATTCAAACAAAGTATGAAGGGCTTTTTTTTTTTACAACAGAAAGCTTAATGTTTGGCATGTATAATCCCACTCTTCTTCCTCTTCATGTTTGAGAATTAAGAACTAAAAGTAAATGACTGACATTTGATATCAGTGAATTCCCTCTATCCAGTGCTCATTGCTTTAGCCATATACTTTTATAATTTCGCAAGCATTCCCAAACTGCAAACTGACTTACAAATACAAATAATTTCACAAGCGTTCCCAAACTGCAACCGCTAATAATGTGATGAAATGAGAAGCCAATTAACCAAATTAACTTACAATCGTCGCTCCAATCGAGTCGGACCTTACTCGCCGCTCGGCGTCGCGGCTCTGGCCTCAGTGCCGCTCAGTCGCCGGCCTCGGTGCCCCTAGCTGCGGGCCGCCCAGGCGCCCCGGTGCCTCAGCCCGTCAGCCGAGCTACCTGCTAGGCACGACAGGCCAGCAGCCAGTAGCCACCTACGCCTAGTGGAGACTGGAGAGCAAAGCTACTCGCCTCCAAGGAGCAGGACGGGTCCGCTGCCGCCGCCTCTCCAGAGTGCCGGCGGTCCGGAGCTACCGGCGCCTCGATAGGGATTCGAACAGCCAGGGCACAGGACTCAGCAGTCGGCAGGCGGAGAAGGCAGCGAGCGAGCGAGGGAAGAAGAACTGGATCAAGTTGGGCCAACGGGCCTTGTTGGGCCACTGGATATTGGAGGGCTTCCTGGAGGCTGCTGTTTTGGGCTCAAGGTATCGCCTGATCTGCCGCTACTTTTTTTTTTTTTTTTTTTTTTTTTTTTTTTTTTTTGTGTGACATTGATCTGTCGCTACTTGCAATACTCCATTGCCTTCCACTGAAAAAAGGGGTCCTCCTCAGCATCCTGAGTAGTCCTCTCTCCGGCCAAAACCTGAAACCTCCCTCGGACCATCAACACAAGTCAAAAGATAAGGTGCCAAAGAGCTGATTAATCAAAAGTTATTACCGACTGTACGCTTTGTTTATCTGCACCTTGATGCCATGATTGTACACTATGCTTAGAAAATGAATGAAAGCACTAAGCGCTATCTCATATCATATAATATATACCACAGCTAGCCCAGGGCAAGTAGTAGTTAAGCATCACCTAACTTGCCACCACTTAGTAACATTCTTGTTATAAACCAACTATTCGATCTGTCCTGTAATTATAAATACCTCATGGTCGCCAATCCTGAAGACTGCTGCGAGCGGCAGAAGGATCTCCGGAGGAAATTAAAGAAGGTCCTACCACGACGGCTGCAGTGATGGCGTCAAGCAACAACAACGGCAAAGGTTCGAAGAAGGCTATGGATCCCCGGCTGCTGATGGCTGCACGCCGTGGGGATTGCCAGCTGCTGGAGAATCTGCTCGTCGTCAACAAGGTATGCCAAAATGTTTCCCAAGCTGCTGGATCCAGTTTCGTCGTCATTCGAATTCCCCAGATGACGACTTCAATCACGGACGCCACCGAGGAAGGAGCTGATCATCAGCATCGCAAAGGCACAGGTAAAAAATGAATAATAATATTATTTTATTTGTTTGTGTATGTAGTCAGTCAGGAGGTTGTAAATTCATCCACCCCTTTGAAATCTCAATTGATGCAGAACAATCAGCTGCTGCTAACAGCAGTGATAAAGTCTTTGTGGCCCAGCAACAAGCAGGGTCGTCACTTGTTGCCTTTGGTGACAGTCGTCAACGCTCGCACTCCATAGCTCCTGATGATGCGACACCGACACCTTGGCTCCTGGAAGGAGTGACTCTGGACTCGGAGGAGGACTCAGCGCTTCACGTTGTTGCAGCCTCCGGTGACAGCGAGCAGTTCTTACTCAGCGCAGAGCTGGTGATCGGCAAGGCAGGACACCTACTGGATGCAGCCAACAAGAACGGAGACACGCCTCTGCACTCTGCTGCTAGAGCTGGGAACCTGAACATGGCCTCTCTTCTCATGGCGATGGCTGCACGCGGTGACCATTGCGGTAATAGTAACAAGATGAGAAGAGCAACGGAGTTGTTGAGGAAGACCAACAGGCATGGAGAGACAGCGTTGCATGAGGCGGTCCGCAGCGCCGACACAAAGTTGATAGAGAAGCTGGTATCGGAGGACCCAGATTTGGTCCAGATTCCTGGCGATGGAATTTCGCCACTGTACCTGGCTGTTTCGTTAGGACATTTGCAGATTGCGACGAATTTGATCCAGACAAGTTGTAAGAGGTTGTCGTACTCCGGGCCAGATGGTCGAAATGTTTTGCATGTAGCTGTATTCCAAGGCGCAGGTATGTTTCCACCACATGCATGATATGGCAAAGGAAGTCCTGCAGATGTAGTTTTGTCTAAAAATATATCTGAATATATATCATATCTGGATACATAGTAGAACAATGATGTATGTACCAGAAAAGCCAGAATGACTTGTAATACAAAGTGATCGAGTAGATAATTTGATCGAAAGCCGAAAGATTGAGCTTCCATTTTCCTACTGCAGCACTGTCAATACTACTACAAATGTTCAAGGACGTGGATGTTGACATACAAGGAAACCAAACACAAAGAGTGCCACTTCTGTTGCAACTCACTAGTCAACAAGACACAAACGGTAGCACTCCTCTTCATTTTGCAGCATCCTTGGAAGCTAATAAGAGCACTGGATTGTTCTCGAGCTGGTCTGAATATTTATGGCCAAAACCATGCCCAACCAAGCTGCTTCTCGAATGTAATGAATCCACAATGTACCAGCCGGATGACAGAGGCTCCTATCCCATCCATGTTGCTGCCTGGAGTGGGGCGCTGAATGTTGTCACCATGTTCCTCACAAGGTGTCCTGACTGTGCCACTTTGCGAGATACACAAGGCAGGACGTTCCTTCATGTCGCTGTGGAGAAGATGAGATATCATGTTGTTGCGTTTGTCTGCGGAAGGCCAGAGTTTTCGTCCCTTCTGAACATGCAGGACAGAGACGGGAACACACCACTACACATCGCGATTCAGGTAGGAGATCTCTGGATTTTCAACTATCTGTTCAGGGAGCGGCAGGTATGCTTGGATCTGCCGAACAAGGATGGGCTGACTCCACGTGATCTCTCGTGGATGGTAATTCCTCCAATAATCTATCATAAGAAGGTAAAACTTGTCATCTGTCAATTATTTCATTCCCACTGAACATGCCTTGGTGCTGCTGTATATATATTATATATAGTATATATGTTTTACATTTATTTTCTAATTAACCAATATACGTTCCAGAATCCACGATATATGATATTTCACACGCTAGCATACGCCGGGGCAGCAGTGAGTCACAGTCGTGCGGATCACTTGAACGACAAGTACGCCAAGAGGGGTGACCAAAACATGGACTCAGAGCACATGGCAAACGCATCGCAGATCGTGGGCATCTCGTCGGTACTCGTTGCAACCGTGACGTTCGCGGCAGCGTTCACGCTGCCCGGCGGTTATCGAGCAGATGACCACGCGAATGGCGGCACGCCGACGCTCGCCGGGAGCTACGCCTTCGACGTGTTCGTCGTCTCCAACGCTCTGGCATTCGTCTGCTCGTTGCTATCTTCTATTAGCCTGCTCTACTCCGGGATGCACTCGAGGGACATCGCCATCCGCCGCAGGCACCACAGGTTTTCTAGAGTCTTCCTGCATTGCTCGGTTCGAAGCTTGATTGCTGCCTTCGCCACGGGAATGTTCGTGGTGCTAGCTCCGGTCGATCTAAAGATGGCAGTATCCGTGTGCGTCATCAGTTTTGCTTCTTCTTTGTACGGAAATACAGGCGCTCTGTGGTTCCTTCTTCTAGCAGACGCGTTACGGATTCGACTGGGAATCGTGGCAGCAGCCTCTCTAGTGAGACCAGTCCTGAATTTAATATTTAAGCGATGTTGGCCATATGTAATAATCTTTGGCTTGCCCGCAGCTATGAAGATCCATGGAAATTGAAAATGGTGAGGTGGCCGGGTGTACACAAGACACCTTGTGACAAGACTTATGTAATTTATTAGACTGGAGGAGGAAGTAATTTATACGGTATACATATTCGTCAAAAAAAAAAAAAATTTGAAGGTGCACCTTGGGATGGGAGCACATGCCCTCAAGGGCATGTTTAACTTTGATTTTATGTAAAATATTGAGGGCACATTCAACTTTGATTCATATAAATATTTAACACGTATCAGCAAGCAGTTAGCCTTCAAAACTAATATGGTAGTGTCATATAGGAAATGAAATTCAAAGACAGTGTCACATAGGAAAGTTTGGAGTTTTTAGGACCATAGAAAAAAAAGTGAGTTTTGAAAAAATTTGTAACAATGGAGGCTCGATGCGGAGTGTCTGCCACTCGAGAGTTTTGAGTCTCGACTCTCTCTCCTATGGGTTTTTTTTAGATGAAAGAAGAATTATATTAGATTATTTTGTATAGGGTCTTTTGGATGGAAGAAGAATTATATTAGATTATAGTTTGGTATATCACCATGTTACAATGCAAGCACTTTGAAACACACTACAAATATATAAAAACTAATTGTCATCTTTATTGTATCCATAATGTGAATAACTCCAAATCTCAAAACCAAACCTGTATGCATATAGACCGCATAGGTAAACACTCGGCAAAAGACCTTATAAATCTCAATGCTGATTTCAGGAATATAGCAAACTGTGTTCCATCTAAAGGAAATTATGTTATCCTATGGAGCGGCCTTTGAGAAGACATGTTAATGAAGGATAAATATCCAGAACTTTTTAGCTTTGCTAGAAAACCAAAATCTTCATTCAGATTTTCCCTAAACAAAGATCCAGACACCATTTTCTTCTTCCCCCTGTCCTCTCAAGCATCAACTCAACTGGACAACCTGAATACTATTATTGGCAATCATAACTGGGATTTCAACAATGAAGACACTTGGTTGTATCTTTGGGGTTCCATATTTTTCTCATCTTCTAAGGCTTACAAGATTCTGACTGGCAGTCATCAAGCATTACCTCTTTTCAAATGGCTATGGACCTCAGGCAATCTTGGAAAGCACAAATTCTTT
The DNA here is from genome assembly GCA_015844335.1 of Chrysopogon serrulatus. Taxonomy (NCBI): domain Eukaryota; kingdom Viridiplantae; phylum Streptophyta; class Magnoliopsida; order Poales; family Poaceae; genus Chrysopogon; species Chrysopogon serrulatus. The sequence continues at coordinate 55,576 of JADLZL010006847.1, read as the reverse complement.
TAGTTTCTACTAATAGATAGACTTACCACAAGAAACTTGTTGAGAAGAAAAAATAAATTTTTGGAGGACTACAATTGTGTCTTCTATAATTCAACCAAGGAAACTTGCTTCCATCTTTTCTTCTCTTACCCCTTCAGGTCAGCATGTTGGCAATTAATGAACAATCCCATTTTTAGAGTACTAGTTATCGCTGCCTGTTGGATTATTTGGACTAGTAGAAATGAAGTTATATATTTGATGGCAAAAGCTTCAATTTGAATTAGTGGAAACGAGCTTTCAAAGTTGAAATTGGCTTGGTGTGTATCAAAGCCAAAAAGAAAACGGTAGATGCTCTTTTTTAGTTGGTGTGAGAAGTTCCTTTAGGCCTTGTTTAGTTTAGTGCAAGTTTTTCCACTCTCTCCTCACATCAATTGTTTTCCGCATATAAATAGTATTAAATATAAATAAAAAAATAACTAATTACATAGTTGGGTTGTAGATCACGAGACGGATCTTTTGAGCCTAGTTGGGCCACGATTGGACAATATTTACCACAAACAAACGAAGTGCTACAGGACTTTCCAATCTTTCTCCTCTCACAAATTGTTTCCCACATGTAAATAGCATTAAATATAAATAAAAAAATAACTAATTACATAGTTGGGTTGTAAATCACGAGACGAATCTTTTGAGCCTAGTTGGACCACAATTGGACAATATTTACCACAAACAAACGAAGTGCTACAGGACTTTACACTCTCTTTCCAACCTCCATCTAAACAGGGCCTTAATGTTTTTCTCCTTTTCTTTTCAGGCATTGACTGCCTTGTACCTCTTGTACAACTTTCACCCACAGATATACTAAAAAATATATAGGAGACTCCCTGCTGACCCTTTCAAGGAAAAAGAAATACTTGTGGGTTGTGCAAATTGTATGCCAACAGACTTGATCCCAGATTGTTAGTGACTTCGAAATGTGGTGCAAGATTCTATTAATCTTGGCAAGGTAGTATGATAAGTTCGTCGTGCACGTACCTGTCCTTAGATAAGTTTAGAAAAAAAATCATAATAAATAGTGGCAACTTTAGTATATATAACCAAATGGTCGTCTATGACAAAGTAGACCAGTAAAAAATTAAGCAAAAGTAATCTGAGACAAAACTAAACACCGAATACGAAAACTGTGGCCGCCTAATAAAGGTACTCGACCATGACAATGCGGCAGTTGCAATCTATATATGTATGCCCTTGCACTTAAGGTTAAGGAAGAGATCATCAAGTAGTACTCAAGTAGTGAAGCACAAAATGCACAGCTAGCACTTGTATATAGCACGGTGCGTGTACACTTGGACCTACCGAACGAACCTGCATGGCTTGCATTTTTGCGTCCGGCCGTGAAGTATACCGGGCATGGTTGGATATTGGTCATACTACAAGACTACAAGTCATCCAAGGAAATGCAAGAAATTCGGCTAATTGTCGTCTTCATTTTTTTTCCCCCCAACAGCTCATCTTAGAATGCAAGAAACACAAAAGTCTGAGAGAAACAGAGGATAAAAATCAGGATAATGATGGGATGTACACGTAAGAACTTTTAGCTAGACCTGACCTGCTGACCTCACTTGCACAGCTGCACTACGACCACAGGCAGACCACGAGCCACGACACGGGACGGGACCGGATCGGACGGACGGGACACGCTGCAGTGCAGGCGGCGGGCACTGATTACTGCAGGGACACGCCGCACGCAGTCCCTCTCCTCCTCACCTCAAGTGAGCTAGCTAGCTGTCTCTCTCCCTCCCCCCAGCTCACGCGAGCTCACCCTCTCTCAATTCCCCACCATGGCCGGCCGGGCCACACCGCACTCCTCCTGCCATCCCCGGCTCCGGCCGCCCCCGGCCGTCTCCATCAGATCCCCAGGAAGCGAATCGGCCATGGCCGCCGCCGGCTGTGCCTGGCCGGGCCGGTGGCCGGTGGCCGGCCGACTCTGGCGTGGCGACCCCGATCGAGCCCGAGGTCGAGGTGGATCCAAAATCCAAGCCAAGGGACAGGCCGACAGGGCGCGCGCGCGCGGAGGCTTTGTTGGGAGTAGAAATTCCTGACGACTGCCGCCGGTGCCGGTACGTGCTGTGCTCTGTCTGGGCTAAACTCTGAACCATCCATCGGTTCATTCGTGCGAGGCGGCGAGCGAGCAACATTGTGTGTCCCCACCGATTATATATATATTTTATTTTTTTCTATAGACTTAGTTGAACTTACAATAGTTTGATTTAGGACAACTGAAAATTTTTCATGAGATAGATCAGAATTTTTCTTTGTGAATTTAGTCAAATTTATCATAGCTTGACCTAAAAACGGCAATAGAACATCATTTTTAAGATGAATGAAAACGAATATATCGTGAGGTGGAGACAGTAGTAGAAACCATCATATGGCAGGCACAAGAAGGGAACTGGTTCGGCTGTGCTTGGTCAATTGCAAACATCGTCGTTTCATCAGCTAACTAATCATTGGTTCCATCTGCACTGAAATCCTGCTACAATCGACTGGAAAAAAAACAAAACTAAGTCTATAAATATGGAAAATTGCATTTACGGTATCAAATGAGCCAGCTCATTGGATACATCATCATCATACATTATGAAATGTATTTCCATAATTTATCTATTTGAGTTGATCACTGTGTATAACACTCTTACTTACAGATACATTCAAACTTATAATGGTTTCACTTAAGTGAGAAAACTAAAGTCTCCTATATTTTAGGGTGGGACTAAGTAGTGAAGAAAACCTGAGATATTATTATCTGGATCTAGGCGGCTAGATGTTAGCTATTGCTAGTGGCATATGGGGAGGGGGAGGGGCACTAGATTATACAAAGAAGAGTAACTTCATGTCTATTTTCATGTGCTAGTGGAGAAATCATATAGACCAGGAGACAAAACCGGTAGCCTTTTATTAGTCTCTCTTAAGAGTCTATTTCTTCTCTCTTCTTCTAGATTATAAGTTATTTTAATTTTTTTAACATCAACTTTGCTACGTACAATATCTAAACATACATTATATTTAAAACAGAGGGAGTACGGCTCTAGCTCCTCCAATAATACTGCCTTTGTCTCTAAATAAATAGAGTTTTAGAGTTGACTTAAGTCAAACTTTAAACTTTAACTAATTTCTAGAAAGAAACATTACGGTATTAAGATTTATAATATCAAAATTTTATAGTTGAAGTCATTTTCTACATTGTCGTTTGGTATAGTTCCTGTAAGAGTTTAGCTGAAGCTCCTACTGGAATTATACCAAACAACCCCTATATAATAACCCATTAGTTGAGCATCATTAGGATTCTACAGTAGTAGTCAGTAGAAGTTAGCAGCCAGTTATAGTTATCTTTTTATTAACTGGGTATTTTATTTTGAGCTATTAGTTAGAATATTAGCTATGATGCTTGGGTCGAGCAGTACCAATTTTAAGTGCACGTGTACAGCTCATATAGGTCAAAAAGGTGTATTTTCATTATCAAATATCCAGTTTGGATTTTTCTTTTCGGTTTTATATCTTATCTTAGGAAAAAAAAAGTAGAAATGGACAACATTCCCCATTCCCTGCGGCCTTGGACATGTTTGAAAGCCTGCTAATTGAACTAAAACACTTGTAAATTACTCCTACAGGCTTGTTTGGCTATAGGCTTGTTAATTAATTTTCTAACCACGATCAATTTTGCTGCTTGGATGGTTAGTGCGTCTACAAATTTTAGAAATGACGATTGAGCTAAAATCCTCGGAAAATAAAAACGTCCTCCGGCCTGGAAACGATAATATATATATGGGCTCTCCACTCTCGACTCGGTTTTTCCATTTCCAAAAACAAAAAAACTCTCGACTCGCCCGCCCCCATTCTCGCTCAACCTGCTCTCGTCGGCGGCGGCGGCCGCGGCGGCCACGGCAACAGTGAGGTACCTGGTGGTCGTGGCGGCCCCGGCAGGGGCAGGGGCAAGGGTTCCCGGCGGCGGCGGCGGCGGCAGCGGCAAGGGTTCCCTGGTGGCGGCGGCGAGGGTTTCCTGGCGGCGCCTGTGAGAGGTGAGTTCACGACCCGCTGGCCACCCATCTCCTTTGCGTTTCTCTTCTCGTTGCAGCTTCAGTCTTGTGCCCCATGCCCCGTGCCCCTGTCTATGACACGGAAACTTGTTCTGTTTGTTCTTAGCTTTGAGATGGATAGCGCAAGGTAGTTGATCGAATCTAATTTGTTGGGTTAGGAAATGTTGCGGTTCGTTGTTGGCTTTTGGTGATTCAGACTTGCAGCAGTTCTGTAAAGATTGTATAATAATCTGAATGCATTATCTTTATTCTAGGTTTTTCTACAACTGTCTAAAATTCTCCCGTGTTATGACACTGCTACATTAGGACACCGCCTTACCGCCTTATTCTAGGAAATGTTAAATGCATTGCAGTGCCTAATGTAGCAGTGTCCTAGCGTATTTTGTTTCACACAGGCCATATGTTATGACCATACTCCTGCATGTATGTTGCAATTGAATAGCACTCGTGCACCATTGTTTCTAACTGATTTCATCATGCCTCAAACATGCAATGGCATGACAGCAGCTGCATGGTATCCCTGTTAGCTACCACCTCCTGCGGTCACATGAGCTCACATTTATGTCCACTGTGTTGACCCATATATGTCAGTCACCGAGAAAATCCCTCCTGCAGCAGGATACACCATGCAAGATGATGCAACCTCTATATGCCTATCTTCTTCACCTTGGGACATGATTTTGTAGATTCCTTTATAGTGCCAATCCACTTATTTGTAGATTCCTGCCATCAATGCAAATAATGGGTTGCATCCTTTGAAAAAACCTCTCTTACACACATCTAGTGAGTAGTATACTGTATTGAAATGCTTCATATTCTGGTTTTAGGATGCTGCAATGCCTTCAAGGTTAGGAGGAAACTACTACCAGGATTTGTTTTTATTAACTCTTGACCATAGTCCCAAAGCTGATTGTATTGCTTTTCTTTAGCACCATGAATTATTCACAAAGCTTCCTTGCCCTCCCTAACTTGTTCCTAGATGGGATCATGTTGTAATCCCTCTAGTTGCAAAAGCCGTCAGGCTCATTTTCTCATCATTCTTGAACATATGGATATACTTCCTTGACAAAAATGCAGTTAAAGCCTTGATTTTCCAAATGTTGTTGCAAATGTGGGTGTCAACATACTCTTTGACAAGCATATTCTTACTCCTGCTGTCAACAGGTGGAAAATATGGCGAAGAATAAACCCTCTCGCAGTTCTAATGATGGCAAACCATGGAAGTGTCGTTGCGGAGCTGTGAACAAACCAACAAAACATCGCTTTTTCAATCTACCGGCTTTTCAGTGCAACAACTGTGGAAGAAAGGTTTTAAACATCTTATTTTCAGTATCTCTTAAATCTGATCTAAAATATTTATATTAATTGTTGTTATTACTTTATATTTCAGCTGTCACTCGATTTCAAGTTCTGCTTAGGAGAGATTGAAGTTGGAGGAAAATCACTAATAGGAGAAGTTCGTGATCAAGGGCAATCACGTGAGTTTGTCTATTATATGTTGAACATATAATAAACTAACTTTTTAGTTAATAGATTAAAAAGTTTGGCCCCTGCTTTGGAAAGTATATAAAGAAAATACTAGCCTAGATTTGCCACTCGAGGTCAAAAAAAGGGGATTGCCATATTTGATTTTCCTACTTGTGTGCAACCAATGTTCAGAAATGTGGAATTAGGTGGCCGCCTAGGCTCTAGGTGAGGGGGTCTCGCCTGGCCTAGGGGGGTAGGCGGAACCCTAGGCGGCAACAGCTCGTCGCAGCGCCGGTAGGAGCGTCTGGCAGCTGGCGGGGGAGGAGGAGCTTCGGGCAGAGTTGGACGATGCGTGCGGACGCGTGCCGGTGGTGGTGGGCCTACCAATGCAGGGACTGCAGAGGTCATGCTCGTTGCTGTGCAGCAGGAATTTGGGAGATGGATAGGAGCAAGGGGCGGCTGCTGAGTTGACCAAGAAAGGAGCAAGGGGCAAGTTAGGGTTAGCCTGCTGGTGGTTGCTTATATATTCTAGCGAAATGGGCGTAGGTTTCATGGGCCACGGTCTATTAATTGCTGCATCTAAGGTTGGAGACTTGGAGTGGGAGATGTGCTGGCCTTCTGCCTCTTGGGCCTTTCTATCTATCTAAGTCGACAATTCAGTTGTTTATTTTAATATTTTAGTATATATATAAAATGCCTAGAAAAACACCTTGAAACGCCTAGGCTATCCTAGGCTCTAGGCCGTGGGACGTCGCCTAGAAACTGCCTTTGTGTGCAACATCACTTGCGTAGACCCCCATACCTGCTCAACACGTGTTTCGGTGGCTCCTAGTCATGTGCCGTGTTGGTGCACCAACCTGCTCTTGTTGCTGCTCTTGCTGGGTCGTTGCACCTACTGAAGGGTGTTGTCCAAGTCCCTCTAGTGGTCAATCACCACTCTGTGACCCCCAAGGGAAGCTTTGGCTTGCCAACTATCACGTGGTCTCCCTCTATCTCCCCCTACCCCCACACCATGAAGACCTACTGGAGTGTCCTTGTTGATATCAATTGACGCTCCATTATGGAGTATGCTGCTCTTCTATCCAGTAACACTTGGGATCATGTTCCATGACTGTCGCCCAACGCAAATGTGGTGACTAGAAAGTGGATCTTCCATTAGTTTCATGCTGATGGTTCCTTCGATCGATACATGGTGCGCTAGGTCCTCCTATGGTGAAACCTGCTATGGTCTTCCTGTGGTTTACACTGATGCAGACTAGGCAGGATGTCCAGAGACTCACGGATCTACGTTAGGCTATGCTGTATTTCTCAACGGTAACTTGATTTCCTGGTTTTCCAAACAGCAAAGCGTAGTCTCTCGTTCAAGTGTTGAGGCTGAATACCAGGTTGTGGCTAATGGAGTTACTAAAACCTGTTTGCTCTGATAACTCGAACTTCATGCTTCGCTAGACCATCTTTGTGAACGTGTTACCATTGGTGATGTTAAGTGCTCCATGTTCCGACAATATACAAATTTGCTAAAATCTTCACCAAAGGACTTCCAATATCAGTGTTCCAAGAATTCACTCCAGTCTTCATGTTTGCCCAAGGGGTAGGGTGTGGGGTGTTAGCATGTTTGTTGCTGGGTGGTTGCTGCCTGGGATTTGTCCTTGGTGTGCTGCCTAGGGGCTCACCTGACATGTTGCCTGGGTTTCTATATATTCTTATTACCGATTTCAATACTCAATGAAATATGTTTAGAGCATGTTTATCCTCTAATAATGATACAGAAAAAACCTCAGATGGCTTATCAGAAGGTTGTCATTAGGTAGATAAAACACTAATAAATAAATATTTTCAAATAGAAAAATGATGTCAAAAACCAGATTCGAATTCTTTCTTATTTGACCTTATTTGTTGCAAACATAAACTATTATGTAATGTGGTTACATATGTAAACTATTATGTAATGTTCTTCCCATATATAAAATTAAACTTTCATTATAATTATTCTCTTATGGTTCTTTGCAGGTTTTTGTGTTGCTTTTGCTTACTCCAAAGCAGCAGAAATAACAGAGCGTGTGTTCAGTACTAGAAATGCTAATGATCCAGAGTCTGTGATACCGATAGATCCTTTGGCATTGGAGGAGAAATTTCTAAGAAAATTTCCAAATGTTCCTTCTCATGATGCTCTAACACAAAATAGAGGAATACTCAAGGTTCTGCACATGGGACTGATATTGAGATCGGAAGGATGTGCAAGAGTTAAGCCAGAAAAGCAGGTAAACAATATGTGACATTTATTTTATGCAAATCATAATGTGTGACATTTATTTTATGCAAATCTACCATAATCTTTTCTTTCGTGATTCTAACAATTTTATTGGCAAAATAATTTTTTCCGCAGGATGAGCCATATAAAGCACCAGATGTTTCCACAGTCCCTGCTGATTCTTTTGAAACAATATGTCAATTTTTAGCTGAAGGCACTCCTTTTGTTGGTACCTATCTGGCAGGAAAGAGAAGAAGCAGATTACCTTACTGCAAAATATACAAGGCACCTTCATTGGCTGCCATTGAAGCTAAAAATGGTCCAGAGATAGGCCACGCTGTTGTAATAATTGGAGCCGGAATGAAGAAGGGAAAGAAATTTCTATATTTCTTAAATTCATGGGGCAACAAATTTTGCCCTCGAAAGAACAAAAAAGGAGAAACAGTAACAGCTGGCATTGGAAAGCTAAAATTGGAGAACCTTACGAAGAACTTAGTCAAATTGTCTCCTCCTGGTGAAATAGGTACATTGTGTAATCTAACGATTCATTTATTCATAATCTGCCACATATATTATGTTTATGTCGGTGTATGCCAAAGCTTTTGAGAAAGTGAACTCAGATATGCTCTTTCTAAATACACATATAAAAATTTGAATTAAAAATTTAATATTGGATATTATTGTTTTAGGTACTGAGAGAAGCCTTCAACATCAATCAGGATATGACATTAACTCAGTTAATTATGTCCTAATGACGGCAAGGAAGAATCAGTACTCTGCACAGAGGCTGCGAGGAAAAACAAATTCTGAATTTGTTCCTTCAGGTAATTTGTTGACCTTTATTAGAAAGTTAACTAGTTCAGGTAGCTAATTTGTTGAACTTTATTAGAAAGTTAACTAATTCAGCTAGCTGTTTTTTTTTTTTTTTTGGTCAGATCATATTGATGACAATATCTTTCGTGATGATGAAGGAGGAGTACATCCTGCCAAAAGTCACGTAAGAACTTTTACTCAAAAATTATGTATTATAACTGAAGGTGCACCCCGAACGGTTTTGATTCATCATGACAGCACAATTTTCTATCCACCCATTACCATAGTTGGCACAGACATCCAAAATTCCCAATTGAAGATACAAAAAATTTAGAGTAAATTCCCTATGGACCATAGAAAAAACTAGCATTACCTTCTGGACCACCCAAAAAAAAACCTTTTCCTCTGGTACCACGAATCTGTTTTTGCATTCCTTAAGTACCACTTGCTTTAGTTTTAGGTGAAGTTGCTGTTACCATGGATGGGCTTGGGATGGGAAATGATTACCCCTGCTTACTGTTGGGTTACTGCACTGCAGACTTTTGTAATGAAGTAGCTTTGCATCTGTTAGAGTAATGCAACAACAAAATAGTTCATCAACCAGCAGTTCGACACTACATCTTAAAAACACTTTGTTCATCAACTACATTTTAAAGACCAACAGTTGATCAAACAAAGTTCATCGACTAGATCGGCTCAAGAGTCAAGCCGCCCGGCTCCTATTCATCGTCATATATAGCATAACAAAAGATATTGCATGGCTATTAACTGCGTATCAAACTATCAGATACACCTATATTCTAAATTTTTGTACTTCAATGAATGATTATCGGCTATATTTTGTATAGCAGAGTACATAGAAGCTTGTCAATATTACCTGCTCTCTAGACATGATGATAGACACAACAACTTGATTATGTAAAATTCCTTTGTCTATGATCTTACACGCTTTTTTTATGTGTTTCTTTGGTCTTGCAGGCCCTTAAGGTTATTAAGAAGCTCATAGAACACTTCCTCATAAAGCATGCACGACTGAGTGTGCAATTCACTGCACCAAATCTCAACTTTACTGGCCTGATGGAAAAGGTTGCTAAACAGACTGCTAGTGTGATTTCAAAGGATCCATCTTGCACTCAGCCTTCTATTGTAAGTCTTTTAATTCTTTTTTGTTTACTGGCCATTCATGTGTCACATGATTCTCATATTGGCTAGTAGTTATTTGTTTCACATGATTAACTGCCTAGAAGCTTGTCCATGTTACCTGTAGTCGATGTTTAGGAAATAACAACGTTCAAGTTGGCCCATGGGAGGTGCCTCAACGTTCAAGTTGGCCCATGGGAGGTGCCTAGTCCCTGATCCCCAATTAGAAAGAATAGGTGGAGATTATGCGCCTCCAAAGTGAGCTGTTTTTATTGTTTTTCCCTTTTTCGTGTTGATGATGGGATCAATTGGTGAAGCCAAAATGCCTCTCTATGCTGAACCTTATTATGATTATTAGTTTACTATGTTTAACGGTGGATGTGGATAATTTTTTACAGGTATGTGAGATTGAACCATCAATTCTGCACTCATGTGAGGAGCGGCTGAAGGATCTGCAAGGGAGGGTGGAAGTGCGGTCTGTCTCAGCGCATGCCGAAGGTGGCCTATCTGTGGAGCAACATGACAGTGTCAAAGTTCCACAAGCAGCTCCTGCAAAGGGGCCTAATGCTGTTGCTCAGATAAGTGAGACAGTGCAGAAACAGAGCATTTCTACGGAAAGCCAGGGCAGTGCACAAGGCAAGCAGCAGAGAAGGTGCAAGGAGTGTGGCGTGGAGGACAAGCTAAACAGAGAGCACTGCCAGAGTGGGTGGCACAAGCACAACTACACGTGCCCCAAGAACAGGCTCCCAGCCAAGAGGAGTGCATGGTGGAGATGGAATTGGCCGGCTCCAAGGAGGACCCCTTAAAGACAACGATTTCTGATGAGGTTAGTTGGAAGTTCCTTTGACATGTGATCTTGTGTTCAGGCACTAATGCTGTCTGTCTAATGCTTCCTATGACCCCATCTTATGGAGTTGTTGCCAGTCCTTTTTTTTTCTGATGAGGAAATCCTTTTTTTTCTGATGAGGAAATGAGTAGCGAGGGCACATTCTCGTTTTCTGTTGCTGTATAGTATAGCAGTGAACCTAGTTTTGTAAGGTGCAATGAATTGTTAGAACGAAATGGTTTAGCCACATCGTTGAACAGCAAACAAGTATGGGAGTAAAACAGGAATGAACTTGGTAGTTGCCCTTGGGTGCTTGTTGGGCGTTGGCTATTGTGTAACGGCATCCTGTGCGGACTAGAAACTTTGCCTGTTATGATGCATCAAGTTAGTTGATACAACTTATCTGTACCATTTATGGTTGCCTGGTTTGTGGTAGCCTCGCCTTTTGTTGTTGCTACACCTGATGGTAAGTTCATTCGAGATGGCGAAGCTGATATGGGGCGGCCTGGTAGCTTTTTTATGTTGGGAAGAAAATTTGTGGCATGATTTGCTATTTGGGATTGCGAAAGGAAATTTATTACATTTGTTGGAAGTGTGATGTAGTTCTCCGGCTGTCTGGAGACAGCTAAATGCATGGCGTTGCTACTGACCAAAAGTTTCGTGCACCTAATATGGCTGCCTTTCTTTTTTTTTTTAAAAAAAACACCACCATGCATAATGTTCAATTCATATGTATATGGTGAATATATGAATCCAGTGACGACGATAACGGTGAACAAAATAAGGCCCTCCACAACGTGGACCGGTGCTGAAAAGAATTTCTGGGCCCATAAGCAGTAATTGGCATCGGCCTCGTATGTTGTAGTGTGGAGAGGCGCAGACAGAGCATGTTTTATTTTTTGAACTAAATAAAGCAAATTAATAAAAGTCTGCGCGCCAGTACGTGTGCTGTTGTGCTGCACTGCTGCATGTACAGTATATGTACATGCATAATAATAATAAAGTATGCCATTAATACAACAATTACCTATCCTACTGGTACTTACTGCTAAAATTCCTTCATTCATCAGACCGGTTCTAGTGGTTAGGGGCTGGCAGGACTGGTGTTCTCTGACGATGACGGAGGACGTCGTCGCGGTGAGAGTGGGCTGTCAGTACTGAAAGAGCTGCTGCCACGATCTTCTTCGTCCTCAACTTTTACGTCTTTGATGTCAAGACCTACAGTAAAAAACAGAAAAAGTTAACTACCACAAGAAATGTAATTAATAAATGAAGAATACAGGTGACAATGATTTGTTAAAGCAATGAAATCCGCTAGTCTAGGTTCAAGTCTTAGTTACATTGTATCTACTCCATCCGTTCCAAATTATATAATATTTATTTTTTTATCTTAAATTAACTACTAATCTTATTTAAAAAAATATACAAAATATTACTTTTTTTTTTATTGTGGCTTGTTTTATTAATAGTTTTTTAAAAAAATTACTTACATTTGACTTTGCACAAATTATTAGTGAGACACCCAAAGGCCATAGTAGGCATCAAACCAAAAAAAAGGGTCAAAATATTCTTGGCAGCCTTCTGGCTAGGTGCCAAAAACGAAATACTAGCTCCGTCTTTAAAAGCTGCAACTCCTAGAATCCGTGCCAATTTTTAACTTTGACCAACTTTATAGAAAAAAACATTAATATCTATGACATAAAATGAGTATCTTGTAAAAAATACATTATATGATAAATCTAATGGTACTAATTTGGTACCATATATCTTAGTATTTTTTTAGAAATTTGATCAAAGTTTAAAAGTTTGACTTAAGACAACCCCGAAAGTTGCGATATCGACAGAGGGAGTAATACAAAAACGCCGGCCTACCAATTCCAAAACTAGCCAAGTCACCTCCTAGGAAGAAATTTGGTAGTTAGAATCGGGCGACGGAGTAAATCTCATGCATTAACGTCGTTTTCTTGAATTAATTATATATATGCCTTCAACACGCCTTAATTATTTTTCCTCCACCATGATATTCTTATAATCCGTGATGCCATCTCTTCATATATTTGTGTTTAGATTACATGATATATAGAGAACCGGCCGGCAATTTATAAGTACCTACAAGTAATTACCATTTTGATGAAACAAATCGGTCCATGGAGAACAAGAAGTGTAAGGTGATTAGGCATGTCTATCGTGCCAAGGACTAGAATTTGAGTGAAAATTCATATTTGAGTGAAGAAAAGCTGATAATTAAGAATCATATCAACTATTTTGTTGATCAAGTCATTCCAAAAATGTTTCAGAAAACAAAGTTAAAAAGGTTATGAATTATTTTGTTAATGCAATTATTTCTAGAGATTGAGCCTCTTGAGAATGGTGCCTCTACTAATAACAATTTTCAGAGACGAGCATCTATTAATCGATTAACAGATAAAGATGTCCTAAGATGACCACCACAGTAAATAGTTGATTAATTAATATAGACAAGCGTTTTCCTAAAACCTGTCTAACCATTTACAGAGGCAAGCATGGGACTGTCCATTTTGCAAAAATATCCACCTATTATATATATATATATATATATATATATATATATATATATATATATATATATATATATATATATATATATATTAGTCAAGAGGTCTGTCTCTTAAATCTTTTTCTAGCAGTGAAGTTTAACCTATATTCACTCGATGTTTCCTGTAGTGAAATATGCTATTTTTTCTCGAAAATGCAAAAGGCTTGTGCTTCATTATATTTAAAAAGAGTTTTACATTACAAAAATCAAGCAGTCCAAATACAGGGGTAGGGTTAAAGACATAAGGCACGACCCCCATTCTCAAACTGAGAAAAAACGACCCAAAAACCTCGTGGCTGATTACTCGCGTATTAAACAACTAAGCTTCCGCGCTCCGACCATGTGTGTCTAACCTAGGTTTAAAATAATATAAGAAAGTTCAACCTATATTAATTAGATGTGTTATAAATAATTACCTATATGGTCTCTTTCGCCCACTTCGGAAGACTCTTCTTCACTCTCTTCCACATACTCCTGCCCATCTTCACTCCATTCCTTAGGCTCGTAATAATCCACTCCATCGCCTCCTTCGTCATCAGAATTAGACTTGTCGTCCTCTTCATCATCAGTATCATGCTCGTCATCACCCTCTTCTTCCCCGGCAAAGGATTCAACTTTCCTTTTTTCTTTTTATTTCTGCCTACATATATGAACAGCAGCATTGATCAATCTTATCTATCTATGTACCTAAGACGATGATAGATCAAGATGCCTCATTTGCTTAATTTGGGTGTCTACGTGCAAAAATCAGTAATGGTTCTATGACTGGAAAATGTATGTAAAATTATTCCTCAAAGTTTCCTAAAAAAAAATCGAAGTTACAGATAAATCCATGCAAATGGTTTGGTGGATGTAACATCATATGCTATTCCTTTTATAAAAAGGGGGGAAAATTAGATTACGTGGCACGCAGTAAGAAGACGATTACAGGCAACATGGGCAGCTTCACTGAAAGAAATAACTGGGTCATCATAGCGCTCATTATAAAATCATATCTTTTTATCATAACCATTTGAATGCTATACCTGTTCGAAAGTTATGGAACCATGAATTTATTTCTTTGTACTTTTACCTGGTTCTTCTAGTAGTTTGGAAGACAACAAGTTTAACATAAAATTGTCTAGAATCAAAGAAACTACTGCCTCTGTCCTGTAATTTATAGTACAGTTCATATATGAAAATGATTTTAGGAGAGAGACAATGGTTTTGCATTAAATAGAGTAGCAGAAATTTAATTATTAGGTATTATATTATCATTTGCCGTTTATTATCAACCCATATCGATCCATTAATCTTGTTGATGATAACGATCTGCTTAGAAAATAAAGTAGAGAGGTAGATATGTCGTTTTTGTATTCTCTTAATTTATCCTAAAAATCTCTCTAAAATACGCTATATATATATATATATATATATATATATATATATATATATATATATAGTACTTAAAAATGGACAAAATCAAGAAGAATAATAAAACGTACGTACCTTTGCCCGACCCCGAAGGCTCCATTGCGGCGAGGCGGAGCACTGAAATGTGAAATTAGTGCAGCCCCAGCCGGCCGGGAGGAGGACTGCTAGCTAGCTAGATCTATCTTGTGTGTCTGCGGGTGTACCAACTGGAGGAAATAAAACAAAGAAAACAATGGCGTCGTTAATTAGCTCGATGATCGAGAGTCCGGGCCGGGAGTGGAGGCGAGCTAGGCGGTCGCCGGTCGCGGTCTCTGTACGTCGTCTGTCTGAATGATAACTGACAGGAGGAGCTGGAAGTGGCACGGGCAGAGACAGCAAGCAAGCAATGTAGGAGTATAACGCATGCAAAACGGAACTCGTGGAGCTCACAGTGTATGTAGGGGGGCGCGCGGAGGCGTTGTTCTGGAGACAAAGAAAACAATGGCGTCGTTAATTAGCTCGATGATCGAGAGTCCGGGCCGGGAGTGGAGGCGAGCTAGGCGGTCGCCGGTCGCGGTCTCTGTACGTCGTCTGTCTGAATGATAACTGACAGGAGGAGCTGGAAGTGGCACGGGCAGAGACAGCAAGCAAGCAATGTAGGAGTATAACGCATGCAAAACGGAACTCGTGGAGCTCACAGTGTATGTAGGGGGGCGCGCGGAGGCGTTGTTCTAGCTAGCCGCCGGAGGAGAGGAAGAGAGCAGAGCAGGGGAGTACGTACCCTTTTGTGGGTCCCGCCGGTCCTCCCCGGACTGTTGAAACCAGCAGAGAGCTAGAGAGAGAGAGAGCTGAGTAGCTTGCATTTATATTTATTTATAGAGGAAGCGAGGGGCCGGCCGGGCAAGCTACTAGCTAGGGTAGGGTCCCAGCCGGGCGGACTCCAACCCCGAGCTCGGGGGCCGCACTCAACTGGGGCGGTGAGATCCAACTCGCGTCCGGGTGCTGTCGACGGTGGCCCGCCGGAGGCGGAGTCACGGGGATCAGGACAAGCCTCGCCGTCTATTTTCGGGATGGCCAGAGGAGCAAGACGGATCTGACGGGTGGGACCGGCGAGCCAGCGACAGGGGAAAGGGAAAGCGCGCGCGGGACGGAGGAGGAGGAGCCTTTGATGACAGACCGAAATCCGAAAGGCCGTACCAAAACGGAAGGCGAATTCCGGCCCATGTACTCTTCCTTCTTGGGCCCGCAGCACACGCTACTGATTCATGGGCTTTTTTCTTTGTTGGGCTGACCGACATGCTCGTTCCAATCCAAGCGTCGTCGTCATCGGCACGTCTGAAAGTTGTGGGGGATGCAGCTCAATCGGTAAAGCACTATCCAAAGCATAATAAGAAAGTTCAATCCTCGAATCTCCAAATAATATTCTGTTTTATTTTGTTTCTTTTCATTAGTAAAAAAATGAAATAAGATAAGTGATTTAGCTTAGTTGGTGAAATCTCCAAATAATAAACATTCTTTTTATTTTATTTTATTTCTGTTTGTAGTACATACAAAAATAAAATAAAGTATGTAGATGTATCTTAGTTGTGAAGTGTTAATCTAAGCATGATAAAGATACATATTAAATTCCTCAGGTCTCAGAATAAATAGTCCTTTTAGATTTTGATTTAATTCATTGAGAACAGAATAAATAAATTTTTAGTGTAAAATAAACAAAAGTTGGAGATTTAACATAATACAGTATAAAATAAACAAAAGTTAGAAAGTTAGCTTAATTGATAGAGCGTTAATCTATGCACTACTTTAGATACCATGCTATACGTACGTGATCCCGTGATCCTAATACAACTCCAACTCCACTACGTAGGTAATGCTAATGCAAGAACGTAGCTCTATATACAGAGACCGGACAGGCACTCGCCATCGCTGGGCAGATGATGAGATGGATGACGATGCCTTCTGTAACAACGGACAACTATACTCCCTCCTCGGTCCAAAATAACACATACTCAAATAGGTTTAGCCATCGCCACCAGTTCAAGTACTACTGCTTTGTAGGGTGTTAACATCTTTTACATTATGATTCAATCACTCACTGACTTCAACATACATGAAATCCTCTTCTACTGCACACATGCGCTGGACAGCAAAGTTGTTCTTGCAGATAAGCCACGAATTGCTCAGAGAAGAATGTTCTTCACGGATCACCTTCTCAAACTCTTCGCCTCCACCATGGAATTCCATCGAAGTTGGATGCACAACCCTTGCTCCTTCAGCCTCACAGTACAGACACCGGACATGCTCTGCTGTCATACATACAAAGATGATTAGAAATATGAAATGATAAGAATAATTAATATGGTAAGTATGAGAGCCATTCAGTTAAAATTTCTTGTCATAATAACATATAAGCAACTCAAACACAGGGTGCTACTTGTAAGAAAAAGACAAAATAGGCCCAACTGTTTTCTTAAGCCTTAGCCATCTCTTCCCATCCCCAAACACAGGTCACCTTCATGGCTAATTTGGATTCATCCATTTCACCTTGGAATTGGAGGGGATTGAGGGGTATTTTAACTAATTTTCCCTCCAATACCCACCAATCCCCAAGTGGAATGGTGGATCCGAATAGCCCTCACAGGATAAACAACCTAGAATGCTAGCATGGGCTATGAATGAAATTGGTTCCCCCTTGTTGTGTATATGCTGACAGATTTTATATAGTAGTAGTTCAACAATAAAACCTTGCACATGACCACATCCTTATATGGCCAGAACAGACGAGATCACTAGTTCTCAGCAATGGATTTCATTGAGTTCTTTAGCCCAAGCTAGATTTTATAAAATTTATAGTCGAGACAATTTTTGCTATTCTAGGAGAAGATGCAGTTTTTCAGTAGTATACAATGAATTACCTCCTACTTGTGTCGCCACAAGGTAGATGTACAGACTACTAATTTGCCAATACGCATTTCTATTTGTAAGGGCAGTTTGGGCCAAAGCTGTAGGGTGACCTTGTTTATTTGTTCTTGGCTTTCAGTTCCTAGGAGGCTAGGATGGCTATGATGAATTCCTACGTTTGAAATTAGTATGGCTATGATGAATTCCTATGTCTGGAATTAGCATGGCTATGATGAATTCCTATTTGTTAAGTTATTTTTTTGCACTGTTATACTGTTATCTTTCGCTATGTTTAGAGCTCAGCAATCTAAAAATTAACTCTACCATGATCCTCCACTCTATTTATTTTAATTTCTTTGTATGCTATTGCCAAGGTTGTAGCACCAAACATGTTTGTTCAAAGACAGCTTGATGTTAGTAGCTGCCAAAGTGAAAACTGACACGGAGAGGTCATGTGGAAAGAAGAATGCATGTACGTACCGGCAAAAGGTATTGGCTCAGGCACAGGGCAGCACACAAGGGGTGCCCCATCCTTCTTTTCATTATCAAATTCAGCAAAGAAGAGTGTCGGATAGGAGTTACTGGACAGAGAATTATCCTTCCGAGTGGCCAAGAAGTTGACATGAGTGTAAAGGTAGCGACAGGGGGCAAAAGACAGGATATCCTCAGCAACATCATCGCAATACTCCGGGCCACCAACATTCTCATTCACACAGGAGATGATATGAAGATCATATGCGGGTTTCTACAAAACAAAAATAGGATCAATTAGCAAAACTTTTCATTGTACGCAACAACAATAACACAAACAAATTCAGTTCAATGAAGATCAGATGTACTCAACCAACCCCATCCTCCAGTAGGTGCTTGCGCAATGCAGCTTTCACCTTTCTAGATACCCTTCTCTGCTGAGCCTCAGAGCGCATCTTTCCAGCTACGACAGGATAGCCAGACTTGCATACTCGTTCAGGAGTCGGTGGCTGTTCTGGAGACATAGACTGAGACCAACGGAGCACGTCTTCAGATGTGAGCTGTCTCGTGACTGGGTCTCCCTTCAAAGATGCAAGGAATGCAGCTTGCTCGTCAGGATTGGGATGCCATGCGGCGATGGCAGAAGCCATGTAAGCCTCTTGGACGCCAGCAGATAGGCTTTGCTGCTCCATGTTTCTGATGACTTCATCATAGGGGTTGCACATGCAGTGACAGAGATGATGAGAGTCTGAATGGCATTGGTGCTGATGCTGCTCCCGGTTAAACACTTTCCCTGCAGCAGGCAAGAGCTTGGGATCGGCGATGGACAGCTGACCGCAGGCAGCGATCAGACACTGCACGGCCTGGTGCTCAGACAGATGATGGTAGCGAGTCAGGATGAACGATACAAGCCCATAGAAGGAGCGGCTCTCTAGGCGGGTGAGGCTATCTGGGCCAATAACGTCGAGCACCGGGGTGACTGCTGCCGGGAAGTTGGCATGGTACCAGATGGTGTTGTAGACGATGTTTGAGACAGGGTCCAAGGGTCCGTAGCAGTTACCGGCCCTGAGCAGGCTGCGGTGGAGGTGATTGCGCAGCTCGCCGCGCGGTAGCCTGGCGAGCGCCTGCAGGTAGAATCCATGGATCGTGTCAAGGAGCACCATTCGCAGAGATCGGGTGTGCTCATATGGCATATTGGCAATGGCGTTGCAGCACGGAGGCCGCGAAGCAGAAAGATACCAGGGTATGGCCAGGTTCGGAGCCACGGTGTCATCGAGCATCGTTTTCAGGCGCTCGTGGTCCCCGAGCGGAGAGTGGGCATCCACCTCTGAGAGCAGGGAGAACGCTTGGTGCAGACGGGAGGACAGCAGCATCCAGACACGGGCGAGGTGTTTGGGTTGGGGGTGCTTGGCGACCTGCGCGGCGAGCGCGAGGGCCGCCTCGGCTGCCGGGGCGGACGCGGCGGAGTCGAGGGAGAAGTGCAGCATCATGCCGCGGTCGGCGACGACGATGCGGGCGGCGCAGAGCAGGTCGGCGTCGGCGAGGAGCAGGCAGCGCACGGCTTCCCACTCGGCGAGGTAGGGGAAGAAGTAGAGTAGGAAGGCGATGAGGCCCTCCATCGAGCAGCGGGCCATCTCGGCCAGCTTCTCGTCGACGAGGGCGCCGGCCAGGACCTTCTCCCGGAGGTCCGGCCAGCGGTCGGAGGTGCAGATGGTGTTAGCCATGATGTTGGAGACCGGGTCGAGGAGGCCGATGCAGACGCCGGCGTCGAGGAAGCGCGTCAGCGTCACGGGCCTCCCCCGCACGGCGAGACGGAGGTGCGCCTCCGTGTAGGAGGACTCGATCTTAGAGAGGAGGCTAGACCGTGCTTCGCGGTGCTCCTTCGAGGAAGGCGTGTAACGATGATCCGGAGGCCGGGCCACGCGACGGGGGTTGCACACCTCGCCATCATCATCACCCATGACCGCCTCCGGCGACGGCGATCGCCGATGGGGTTAGGGTTTGGGGAGGGGACCGAGCGAGCGAGAAAAGATGGGGGATCTCTCGATTTGGGGAATTTCGGGCACAGCACGGCGAGAGAAGGGAGATATGATGACGTCGACGCTCAGAGAGACCATCTCGGTCAGCCCATCAGAGAAAAAGCCCACAAAAAAAGGACCTTGTGCTGCGGGCCGAAGAAGGAAACGTGGTCCGTTTTGGTGTCAGTCCCGTTTTTTGCCGCGAGCATACTCCCTCATCACAACACCACCCCCCCCCCCCCCCACACCAAAAAAAAGTTAGGAATTTCTACATATTTTTTTTTTTTTTTTTTTGGCGCATATGACATGGCAACTTTTGATTTACTGAAAAAAGTGGAAGATAACAAATAGAAAAAAATATGCCAAAAGATGTGTTGTCGGTCTTAAAAGTTCTCCTTTTCCTCCCTCAACTTTCACGGAAATCTGTTTTTCCTTCTTAAATTTTAAAACCAAACGAAACTCTCCTCAATTTTCAAACCATACACTTTACCTTCCTAGAGTGGTCTTGAGTAACAAAGTGGTTTTTTTTATTTATTTTGGTTGAATTTTTAAAAAATTATAGTAAATTAAAAAAATCATAAAAATAAAAAATTTAATTTTGTTGAACTCCACATAAATAGATCTACACAGTGAATATACAATATAGTATATTTTAGTATAAAATTTGTGCTAGTCTTTTTTATTTTTTATTTATTTTAATTAAATCTTTAAAAATCATAGGAAAATCATAAAAATAGAAAATCTAATTTTCTTAGACTCCACAAGAATAGATCTATAAATGAACATATAATATGATCTATAAATGAACATATAATATGATATGTTTTAGTACAAAGTTCTTGTTAAAGATTTCAATCTACGTTTTCCTATAATTAATTGAAATAATTTATAATTGTAGCTTCTATAATTATTTTGTTAGACTAAAGCATACCATATTATATATTCATCATATAGATCTACTCATGCGGAGTCTAACAAAATTAGATTTTTTTATTTTATGATTTTTTAAAAAAAAATAGCCAAAAGAAATAAAAAAGAAAAAAGACAAAACCATTTGTTACTATAACAAAACCACCATCAAAACCACTCCAGGAGATAAAGTATATGGTTTAAAAAATTGAGGGAGGTTGTTTGTCCGGTTTTAAAGTTCAAGGAGAAAAAATAGACTTTCGTGACGATCGGGAGAAGTCGACTTTTTTCCCAAAAACTTGACACTCCCTCAGTCAACACAACATGAAGAAAATAAATTTTTCTAAAGAATAAAGAAAATAAATACATGTCTCATTTTACAAGGAGATAAACTTTTCTTGTTTGATAAAAATAAATAATCTTACAAATATTTATATTTTCAAATAAGTATATTATAAAAGTATATTCTATGTCAATCTAATGATACTTTAGTATACTATCATAAATATTAGTAATTTTCTATATATATTTGAGCAAACTTTAAATTGCTTGACTTCTCGGCGAGACATGCATTTAATTTAAGATGGAGGGAGTACTTCTTTGATCAGTTAATTGCAGTTTTGTAATTTTTCATTGTACTAGTCAGTTAGCGCTTACCCTTTGTACTTTCATCATGTACTAACTGGCCTGCTGGGTTTCTACAAATATTTATCAAGAAGAATTTGTTGGGGGCTCTGATATCTTACAGTGCACCAGGCGAGTGAGCTCATCCTGGCAGGTTTTAATTTGGTTACTACATGATCCGGGTATTGTTCTTTTTTTAGAAAACTAGGTTTCCCCTACTTTTATTTCAAAAAGTGAGTAGGAATCAAGGTTCACAGAATGGCATCAAGCCTTACAAAAAAGCCTTAAGGCAGCATCAGACATAGTACTACCATTGTCTAAGTTTTGAGTTCTGAGCCAAATGAGAAGCATTTTGATCATGCTGAGCTTGACTTGCAACGCTGAAGACCAAATGTTGAGCATCTAATGACGCTGACCATGATGACGTCTGCTTGGCTAAACCACGCTAATTGAGGTGGCGCCAATGCTTTTACTTCCTATTGATTTGCCTCTATCTTGATATTCTCCCACGACACTTGGTTCATCATAGGTACCCATCTCCTTATCATCCTGGTAATCTTGAACATCACATCTTTCAATCCCCTCCATTTGACGCCCTGAAAACAGATTTCATTCCGTAATTTCCAAAATGACCAAAGAATAGCAGAAGATATGATGTTAGTCACAGTATGTTTCTTGTTGGCAAGCCAGAAACGGGCCATAGATTCAAAGTTCAGCCCTGGATTCACATTTAACAAATCCAAAACATAATCCCAAGTTAGCTTACTAACATAGCAATCAAAGAGTAAATGGTGAACTGATTCAATTTCAGAACAAAAGAGACATGTTGGATCATTGACCTCTCTTCTTTTTGCCAAATTATCTCTAGTTAAGATCGTATTATTGGACATAAGCCAAAGGAAGAACTCTACCCTAGGAGGAACAATTAGCTTCCAAACTGAACTAATATACACTAGGGTGACTCTCCTGAAATTCACAATAGCATACAGAGATTGTACCACATACTTTCTAGAAGAAGTATATGTCCAAATAATATGATTCTCCTCATCAGTAAGAGGCCATCCATACCACTAAGTAACTCCCACCATAGATTTATTACTTATTCAGAAATAGTTCTTCTGAAGGTTAACTTCAGGTTCACACCATCCCACACCTCACTAACTGTGTTTGCCCTGCTGTTCATTAATAACATACAAGGCAGTAAATGATAGCCAGACTTGTATTCCTCAACCAATGATTCTCCCAAAACCTCACTTTTTCACCATTTTCTAATTTCCATTTGATAACTATTTTAGCAGATTGAATAGCCCACACTACACCCTAACAAAAAGAGGAGGCCCCTAGACTTGGACAGACTTGGACAACATAGGATATTAGGATTTTCAGTTTTATATTTGTAGTCTACAATCTGAGTCCAAATAGCACTTTTGTTGAGTTGGTATCTAAAGATCCAAGCACTCAAAAGGCAATATTCAATGTTGTCTTCCTGTGACTTCAGATTTGAAATTGTGTTCTCTATTCTGTTTTGATTGTGCAAGTCGATGGAACATCTCTCAAATGTTCAACTTTGGGACTAGGAGTAATAACCAAAATTCTATTCTGTTTTGATTGTGCAAGTCGATGGAACATCTCTCAAAGGTTCAACTCTAGGACTGGGAGTAACCAAAATTCAGTTTTGATAAATAAATGACATTCTTATTATTTATATATGCATTGTGGCGCCTATCTAGCTTGAAAATGCACCGGATTTCAACGGATCTGTTTTCTTCTTTTGAACTAGGCGATCATGGTGTTGAAACATGTCATAATTAGTTTGCACAGTGACATGCCTGGAGATATATACTACACATTTATTTGCACACGTGACATGTCTGGAGATGGCCCTGCCCAGCTCGCTGCAGCTGGTTTTCTTCAGCATATGAACAGCGGGTGGTTGCTGCTTCAACAATCACTTCCAATAGGATCCAAATGAATTTTTAAAATATAAAATGCAAAGTTATCATTTATCTGATTCTTCTCCTAATGGATGACTTGTAGGGCGCAACAAAGCGTGCTTCATTTTTTTAGCTAATTTGAATAGCATATACTACTCAAATATGTTTTTCCTTCCTCACTTTCCCGACATCAGTCATCACCACCACTTTAAGTAGTACAGTACTAATGTAGCATGTTCACAGGTTTACAGGATGATTCCATCGATCTAACTGACATCAACATACATGAAATCCTCTTCTACTGCACACATGTGCTCAACCGCATAGTCATTCTTGCAGATAAGCCATGCATTGGTCAGAGAATGTTCTCCACGGATCATCTTCTCAAACTCGTCGCCTCCTCCATGGAATTCCATCGAAGTAGGGTGCACAACCCTTGCTCCTGCAGCCTCGCAGTACAGGCATCGGACATGCTCTGTTGTCATACAAAGATGATTAAA
This sequence comes from Chrysopogon serrulatus, assembly GCA_015844335.1. Classification (NCBI taxonomy): domain Eukaryota; kingdom Viridiplantae; phylum Streptophyta; class Magnoliopsida; order Poales; family Poaceae; genus Chrysopogon; species Chrysopogon serrulatus. The sequence goes on along the minus strand of JADLZL010006847.1, from coordinate 31,679 downwards.
AATATGAAATGACAAGAATATTATAGTACTCCCTCGGTTTCAAAAACAACAATGGGATTTGATCTATTCAAGTCAAACTAGCTTAAATTTGACTAAGTTCATAGGGAATAGTATTACTATTTATGTCTCTAACTAGATTTACTGCTAAAATATACATTCATAATTAATTTAACGGTACATATTTTTTTTGTATGTATCATAAATGTCAGAATTTTTTTTACATAACTTTGGTCAATCTTCGAAATCATTTTGACTACTCAAAAAGTGAGAATTGGATCCATTTACAGATGGAAGGAGCAACTATTGCAACCATTCAGTTAAAATTTGTTGTCACATCAACATAAAATGAGTGATATTACAAGCAACTCAAAAAAGGCTAGGTGCTACTTGAAGAAGGAAAAAAAAAAAAAAATCTGCCCAGCTGTTGTCTTAAGTCTTAGCTATCTCTTCTCATCCCCAGACACAAGGCCACCTTCCACAGGACAAACAACTTACAATGCTCCCCTGCAAAACAGGCTACGGCCTGATCGCGAAAAAGAAAACAACGCTCCTCTGTGGTATGAATGAAATTGGTTCCCCCTTATGGTATATATGCTAACACCCCTTTTATATATGCTGACAGATTTTAAAGTTAGTAGTTCAATAATAAGACCTTGCACAATAACATCCTTATATGACCAGCAAGAAAGAAACCTTGCACATAATCAGTAGTAAACAATGAATGACATCCTACTTGTGTCGCCACAAGATAAGAAACCTTGCACATAATCAGTAGTAAACAATGAACTACATCCTACTTGTGTCGCCACAAAGATAGTTGTAAATAATACCGATTTTCCAATGTGCACTGTTTGTTACAACAGTTTGCACCAAAGCTGTAGGATGGGCTACATTTATTTATCGTTGGCTTTCAGTTCTTAATATGGCTATGATGGGTTCCTATGTTTGAAATTGTTTCTTGCACTGTTATACTGTTACATATCGCTATGTTTTGACCTCAGCAATCTAAAAATTATATGATCCTCCATGTATGATATTTCCAAGGCTGTAACACTAAACATGTTTGTTCAATGCAGCTTTTATGCCAAAGTGAAAACTGACATGGAGAAGTCATGTGGAAAGAAGAATGTATGTACCGGCAAAAGGTATTGGCTCAGGCACAGGGCAGCACACAAGGGGTGCCCCATCCTTCTTTTCATTATCAAATTCAGCAAAGAAGATTGTCGGATAGGAGTTATTACTGGACAGCTGAGAATCCTTCCGAGTAGCCAAGAAGTTGACATGAGTGTAACGGTAGCTATAGGGGGTAAAAGACAGCGAATCCGCAATATCATCGCAATACTCTGGGCCACATACATCCTCATTCACACAGGAGATGATATGAAGATCATATGCGGGTTTCTGCAAAACAAAACAGGATAAATTAGGAAAACATTTTATTGTATTCAACGACAGTAACACAAACAAAAATCATCAGTTCAATGAAGATCAGATGTACTCAACCAACCCCATCCTGCAGCAGGTGCTTCACCAGTGCAGCTTTCACCTTTCTGGATATCCTTCTCTGCTGAGCCTGGGAGCGCTTCTTTCCAGCTCTGACAGGATAGCCGGACTTGCATACTCGTTCAGGAGTTGGTGGCTGTTCTGGAGACATAAACTGAGACCAATGGTGCACATCTTCAGAGGTGAGCTGGTTCATCACCACCGGATCTCCCTTCCAAGAAGCAAGGAATGCAGCTTGCTCGTCAGGGTTGGGATGCCATGCCGCGATGGCTGCAGCCATGTAAGCCTCTTGGACGCCAGCACACGGGCTTTGCTGCTCCACATTTCTGATGACTTCATCGTAGTGGTCGCACATGCAGTGACAGAGATGATGACTGTCTGAATGCCATTGGTGCTGATTCTGTTCTACGTTAAACACTTTCTCTGCAGCAGGCAAGAGCTTCGGATCGGCGATGGACAGCTGACCACAGGCAGCGATCAGACACTGCACGGCCTCGTGCTCAGACAGATGATGGTAGCGTGTCTGGATGAAGGAGACAAGCCCATAGAAGGAGCGGCTTTCTAGACGGGTGAGGCTGCTTGGGCCGATAACGTCGAGCACCGGGGTGACTGCTGCCGGGAAGTTGGCATGGTACCAAATCGTGTTGTAGATGATGTTTGAGACAGGGTCCAAGGGTCCGTAGCAGTAACCGGCCCTGAGCAGGCTGCGGTGGAGGTGAGAGCGCAGCTCGCCGCACGGTAGCCTGGCCAGCGCCTGCAGGTAGAATCCATGGATCGTGTCAAGGAGGACCATTCTCAGAGATCGGGTGTGCTGATACGGCATCTTGTTGGTAATAATGGCGTTGCAGTACGGAGGCCGCGAAGCAGCAAGATCCCAAGGTATGGCCAGGTTGGGAGCCACTGGGTCATCGAGCATCGTTTTCAGGCGGTGGAGTTCCTGGAGGGGAGAGTCGGAGTCCACCTCCGAGAGGAGGGAGACGGCTTGGTGCAGACGGGAGGACAGCAGCATCCAGACACGGACGAGGTGGTTGGGTTCGGGGTGCTTGGCGACCTGCGCGGCGAGCGCGAGGCCGGCCTCGACGGCCGGGGCGGACGCGGGGAATTGAGGGAGAAACGCAGCAACATGCCCCGGTCGGCGGCGATGGTGCGGGCGGCGCAGAGCAGGTCGGCGTCTGCGAGGAGCAGGTAGCGCACGGCTTCCCACTCGGCGAGGTAGGGGAAGAAGTAGAGTAGAAAGGCGATGAGTCCCTGTAGCAAGCGGCGGCCCATCTCGGCCAGCTTCTCACCGTCATCGACGACGGCGGGGCCGGCAGCGGCCAAGACCGTTTCTTGGATGTCGGGGTCCGGCCAGCGCTCGGAGGTGCAGATGGTGTTAACCACGATGTTAGAGACCGGGTCGAGGAGGCCGATGCAGACGCCGGCGTCGAGGAAGAAGCGCGAGAACGTGACGGGCCTCCTGCGCACGGCGAGACGGAGCTGCGCCTCCGTGTAGCAAGACTCGATCTTGGAGAGGAGGCCAAACCATGCTTCCGTGTGCTCCTTTGTGGAAGGCATGTACTGATGCTGCGGTGGCCGAGCCACGCGACGGGGGCTGCACCCCGCGCCGTCATCACCCATGGCCGCCGCCTCCGACGACGGCGATGGCCAACGATGGGGTTAGGGTTTCGGTGGAGAACGAGCGAGCGACGGGAGAGGAGACACGATGACGTCGACGCTTGGCGCGAGCATGTCGGTCAGCCCAACAAACAATAAAGCCCACAAAATTAAAAATCAGGAGGTGTACTGGGGGCCGAAGAAGGAAACGTGAGCCGGAAACCGTCTTCAATTTTTGTTCGGCTTTCAGCCCGTTTCTGCGAGCAAAGTGATGAGGGAAAATATAATTTGTTTAGCTCACTCAATTCGATTTTCCACCCTAAATTATAAAATCACTTTTTCAACCTCCTTCAATATTGAAAACAGTTTGTTTTTCAGCTCAGGTAGTTTTAATAGTGATTTTACGGATGTGGCGTCATGTCAGATAGGGTAAATCAGACTAAGTTGAAAGTTTAGGGTGACAAATTGGGCTAGAAATATATTTTAATAAGTTTCCAGAATTTCATAAAAATATTTTTAGAAAACTTATCTGAATAGTTTTACATTAAAAAATAATACAATAAAATCCTCAAATCTAGCTTTATCTAAGAAATTTTGTTTTACCATAGAAAATTACAAAACTAAGCACCACAAGAAAGAGCATGATTTGTTTAAAAAAAAATCTGGAACTATTTTCATAATTTTCTAAGGTAAAACAAATTCTATAAGATTAAACCAGATTTTACGATTTTTAATTGCATTGTTTTGGGATTCACCTTCCTAGACTTTTAAATTACTCTAGTTTACCTCCTTGTGACTTGTCACCATATGAGCAAAACCACCATCAAAACCATCCGAGGTGAAAAAACAAACGGTTTTCAAAGTTGAGTAAGGTTAAAAAAATTGGTTTCCTAGTTGAGAGGAAAATCAAACAACCGCAATAGTTGAAGGAAGTAAGTTGGGTTTTTTTTCCAAATGCAGGTCTTAGCACGCTCCACCACCACCTATACAATAAAAAAAAAAAATAAAGCACACAAAACCAGGAGCATGTGCTGCTGGCGAAAGAAAGAATCTTGGATTGGGATCGCCTCATGTTCGTGGAGTCCTTTGGCCATTTCATCTGAGCAAAATGCAAGTCACACTACGCTCCACTACAACCAACAAGAAAACACCCCCAAGTATAGATGTCTATTTGGGTCGCCTAGCATGGCACGACATAGCCGAATGCTAGGCATGGCCTAATAGGGGTCAGGCCACACGACATGTCGTGTCCCCTTGGCGTGTCTCGTAGGGCCACAGACTTAACCGATAGACCAGGCACGACATTACGCACTTTTTCCGAGCCAGACTCACCTAGAAAGCATCGCCAAATTTAAGGGCCATGCCAACCTATAGACCAAAACCATTAAGACAGCTCATAGTATTCCTCTCATTGAGTCCATAACAAAAAGGCTTAGTACCATTCACATATTCAAAGTTCCATAGATTGAAATAGTCACAGATCACACGTTCACAACACATTCACTTTACGTTTAATTACAAGCAAAGGAAAAGCCAAAAGTTCACAAGTTCAAAGATTCACAAGACAGTTGAGGCAAGAACCAAAAAACCAAAATGCTAGCAACTACACCACTAAAACAAGAGAGCTAATTACACTAGTTACAACTAATTGCTACTCTAGAGCTACACAAGTAAACAAGCACTAAACAAGTATGCTAATAAACACCATATAGAACAACATTCGAGTTGTTGAAGAGTTCCAAGAACTTTAATGTTTTTCTGAGCAACATGCTAATGATTTTTAGACAATAGTTGTGAGACATAATGAGAATTAATGAATATAGGAAAACACTTATATATGGAATCAAGTGTTTTGGCATAAGATATGTAGCATTCTATCTAACATCCATATCCAAACCAAACTTTCTAGATCTGACACCCTTAGCAATGTAGTTCTTGGCTTCAACGTCTTTAATCTAGATTTTACAATTGGATTAAGGATATGATAAGGACAACGCTAATGCATAAGACTATACTTATGGTTTAGAGGATCTAAAGGATCAAGACCTAGGTAACCAGTAAGCAAAGGGGTAAAATGTTCATTGTAGAATAACCAGATGAAGCATTGTCCAGAGTGACAAAGAAAATGTTGCCAACCAGACAATACTCCTCAACTACAAAAATAATTCTTTCAACTATATTAGCACCAGTATATGACACATCAATTAATCTAAGACCAACAATCCTTTTCTGTAACTTTTAGTCAACATTGATAAAGTGAGCAACCACACTATGTAGTCATCCTTAGCATTACCAACTAAATGTTTGAGGTCAAAGCAATAGATAAAGTAGTGGACAACATAGAAATCTTAAGCAATTAATGGTGCTCATTAGACATCTTATCAAGAACTCTAGAGGTGATCTGCCTAGAAACCTTAACAAAACTAGGATTGTGAGCGCAAACACTGTAACCCTCCTGCCAAAGGGTGCCAGATTGGTTGGTCTAGTCACTCTAGTAGCACCTCTCAGGTCCTGAGTTTGAATCTTAGTTGGAGCGAAATTCAGGTTGAGTTATTAACTGTGTCTCCCCTATAGTCTTTTCATCAAAAAACATTATAACCCTCCTAGACCTCTATCTCACCTACACTTAATGAAAGATCAAGCCTAGCAATTAACAGACACGACTCAGACAGAGCAACAATAGGTTTATAATCCCATTTACACATAGAACCATTAGGACTCAAGGAGAGCTTAGATTGAACCATATCAGAATGATCAGCCTTTTCCTACAAGCTTTTTGATGCCTAAGCAAATGGCCAGTGCCACCAGAAATCTAGAAGTTAATTCATGATTATAAAATTTGCAGACAACATCATTTCAAATATGTTTACCATTCAAAAGCTCAAACACCTCATCAAAGTCAGCCCAGACACCAAATCTAGGATGTCTTCGTTGCCATTCTATCCTATTGTGTGCCGTCTTGTAGCAGTGACCTCTCTATTTTTCCTCTGTCTTGATTTGACACATTTCCTTGTCATGTTTACATGTTTCCAAAGCAAGGTTCATATTTGAATAGTCAAAGCACCTTTTGTGAAGACCTGAGATATTTGCTTGAAGTATGTGTTGTGTTGTGAAGGCAACATTCTCTTGTGGAGGAGATCATTTTGTATATCAATAATGCTCTAGAGTTGCATGCTTCCACAACATCTTGATTTTGGATTTTGGACATAATTAGTCTATTTTTTCAAGTCTATTGCATAGTGCTAACTCTTCAAATGCAACAACATTGCATTCAAGTTGCATTTGAGAGGGGGGTAAGGTATAATAGTCAAGGGTATTAGTGTAATATCCTAATATAGGGTTCCCTCCTATGTCTCTCATCTACTCTATATATAGCCCCATTAGGCTCAAAATAATTATCAAGTTCAATCTCTTTTATTTATAACAAAAAAAGAGATGTTGTCATATTTGATGTTCCTTTATCTTTTTTTCATTCATGTAGTGATTGTGGACATCATGCCTAAATATTTATCGGACAACCTCTCAATGCTACATTTGAAAAGATAACCAATTATATTTCTGTTTAGTGTCATATCTTGTGTTGTTTTTCATCTTTTTTAATGGCTCATACATCTCATGAGTTTTAAACAATGTATGACATTTAAATTATGCTACAAAGTAGCTGATATATATACGATCCCTTCGATTCTTTTGAGGAAAATATGTTAGCCTTAACTAGAGGAAGAGAAGAAGTCATCTTCCCTATTTCAAGATGTAACTCTTTTCTTTAGCTACCATCAAAGCCAAAAAAAAAAAAGCTAAATAGATAGGGCATGCAGTTGTATTAAATTGTGGCTGGTATTAAGTAAGGAAACAATTTACTGTTTCTTAAATTTCTGGGCAATAAATTCTGTCCTTGGAGAAACAAATACAATTTCTATTTCTTAAATTTCTGGGTAAGAAATTCTGTCCTCGGAGAAACAAATTACTTGGTAGAATTGGAAATTTGAAGGCGTAAGACCTTATTTATTAAAATATGTTGTCAAGATCAAATAGCTAATTTGTCTAATACCATGATTTATTCATTCAAAATATGTTATATATTTTTCTATGCATTCACCTTTTTTTTTTTGTCTATGTATGCCAAATTATTTAACGGAGTGAACTCAACATCCCCTTGCCAAATACACACATAAACAAATTTAAATGATGAATTTGGTAATAGCAAGATTAATTATATTTTGATGACACCAAATGAGAAACAATGCTCTATGCGAGAAGCTGCAGAGGGTGCAGGAAGAAGAAAAAATTTTAGATTTATTCATAATTAGTCAAATTGGAGTATGTGATTGCTGATTTTTATTGCGTGATGATGAAGGAACGAATGCCCACAAACTTGCTAAGCCAAAAGTCCAACAATAACTTTTATTTGAAAAATATAATATACATTGTCAATTTACTTTTATGCCAAGACCTCGAGGGTGTGGTAGAGCTACAAAGAAATTGAGTGCTCCTGGATTTTTTACACTAGATTTATTAGCTCTGAGAGGTGAATTTGGGTGCCCACTCAAAATTAAGTGTTATAGTAGGAGTACTGTTAGAGGTGTTTTTAGCTTAGACATCATACGGGCTCAAATAGAGGACTTGCTAGAGACTTAACATCTAAGTGGTTGACATTTCACTCCACAATACATGATATCCATAACAGAATATGTGGGCTGCTATGACAGTCCTCATATTGTCATTAACATTATGTGGGTTACTGTAGCGCATAAGCCATTTTTACATACAATGTGTCACCTGTCCTAACCATGCATGAAAGCCTGTTGTTGATGTAGTACTGGTCCATCTACCTCACAGAATGCATGATTTCACTCACAAATTAGGCTAAGCGATCTCTTCATTCTTATATTAAAGTAAATTACACTAGTGGTTCTACGTGATTCTCATCTAGGTCCTTGGAGTTTGAAATTACATATCTAGGTCCCTAAACTATTTAACTATATTATTCTAGTCCAAAATAGCCATGCCACACTCCATAGCTGACGTGGTCCTCCAGTGTGGATCTAACATGTGGATTTGAAGCTTATAATTACAATGGTGGTCCCTAAATTATCATTTTTTTCCTCACCTAAGTCCCAAACTATAAAATTATTACTCATCTAAGTCTCTAATAATCTATTAAAGTACTATAGTCCAAATCACATGACTTTGATTCTTCCTTCTCACGCCATTTTATCTAATTATTTTTAAGTACAACAATTAAGATGAGTTGTATTTAAGTTGTTCTTCGCTTAAAACAAATGAATTTTGAGCATATTTCCACGATGCAGCGCCAACTAGTGGACTGCGATGTGGTTGTTTTAGGCCGTGATGGTATACTTAAGTAGTTTATGGACTTTGACATGTAATTTCATAATTTGGAGACTTTCATGAGAATCGCATAATAGTTAGAATGATCATTGTAAAATTTCTCAAAAAAAAAAAACAGTGTCCTGCCTGGGCCAGCGGATATGGGGCCACAGTGCCCGCTGGCCGCCGCTGCTATAGTGCTTTGCATCCAGGGCCTCACTTGGGCCCGGGCTAGAAGCTGCAGCCCCTGGGGCGGACAGAAAAAAATAGGAACAGGCCTTCAATTGAGCCCACGAGGAGCCCATAGGAAAGAGAGTCGATCGATAGTCCAAAGGAACTCTCATCTCAAGCGACGGCAGCCGACGACGACACTCCACGCTGCAGCCCGCAGCGCGCCTCGCCTTCGTTCCCTTCCGCCGCTCCGCGCCTCCGTTCCCTTCTCCTACCCCTCGGCGTTCCCGCCTCCGGCCTCCCATCGAGGCATCGGCGGAGTGCGGCGACCTGCCGGGTGCCGGCCTCGGCTAGCGGCGCGCCGATAGATCCCCCGGCCCTACCGGCCGCCCCTGGTGCTGGCGCTGGGCGCTGTCCGGGCTCAAGTGGTCGGCTTGCCCCCAGCGGGCCAGCACCCGCGGCCCCTGCCCCCTTCTGGCCTGCAGCTTGATCGTCTGCTCGTGGCTCGCTTGCTCCTGTTTCCTGGTGCTTGGTGTCCTGCTCGCTACAGATTGTGGAAGCCTGTGGCGCAGTGTTCTAGTCTGATCATCACAACAGAGTCTTTCCAATTCCTTCATTGTTGGAATCTCTTATCTCTTCCTCTTGCGCACACAGCCAAGTTAGAAACAGAGCACGAGCGCCTGCTTGGGCGGGCCGTGTGGTGAGCCACTCCACTACCACCAATGTTCATGTGGTGTTGACACAATCACCGCCGCCCTCTTTGGTTTAGCTCGTGAACAAGAGTAGTCAAGCTGACGAATAAAAGCATGATGGCATTGCAATCTGCATTTTTTGTTTTTTTGCTTCAGCTGGGAGAATGGGCATTTCGCAATGTGTTGGTGCTTGCTCACGTTCGGTTGCTACCTTGCAGTGTTTCCTTGTCCTAATTAATACAGCTTACTTTCTTCATAGATCCAATTCAGATCTTGTTTGGATGTACATGTATCTACCCAATCCATATACGTTTGGAGTGAAATTTAGTTCAATTTTCGGTCCAGTTCACGTGGATTGAGGTAAATACATGAGCATCAAACAAGCCGGTATATACAGGTACCTTATCCATGTGAAAATTTTATGCTACAAACCTAGTAAATGACTGCTGAAATTTCCACATTTTACAACAAAATTAGCCAATGGTGGCTCATTTGTTCTGTTTGAACCTCAATTGGTTTTCAGGCGAACTCTCGGTAGCTCCACGCGGAAAGTGGCTTCCCTTCCCTCCCAAACCGAAACGAATTCAAATTCCATTTCCAAATTCCATCCCCGCCCCCGCGCGCTCCTACTTGGGTTAGTTGATGCGGCGGCGGCCGGCGGTGATGCGCGAGCTACGCGTCGACGCATTCTACGCGCGCCTCCGCGCAGCGGCAACGGCGGGGTCCACGTCGCCCGTCCTGATCCTCCCGTCCGCCGCCGACGCCGACTTGCTCTGCGCGGTGCGGGCGCTCGCGCACATCATCGCCGCCGACTCCGTCCGCTTCTCCATCTACCCCGTCTCCTCCGCCGCCGCCGCCGCCAGGGCGCTCCTCGCCTCCTTCTCGGCTTCCGCCTCGTCCTGCGCGCCGCTCTGCCTCGTCCTAGTCAACTGGGGCACGCACCGGGACCTGCGCCGCGCCAGCCTGCCCAGGCCCCCAGACCGCCACCGCCTTCGTCGTTGACTCCCACCGCCCCGTCCACCTCCACGACCTCTGCGCGCGCTGCTGCCGCGTCGTCGTCCTCTTCACCGCCGACGACGAGCGCGCCGCCGACCTCTCCTACGACTCCGACCTCGCCGCGCTCGCCGACGCCTCCGACCTCGACCCGTCCGGCGCCGCGCGGTCGTCGCGCTCAAGGACGGCACCAAGGTCCGCGCGCCCGAGGCGTCCCGCATCGCCTACGAGGACGATCCGCGGCTGATGCTGCTGCGGGAGTGGAGTCTCTTCGACTCCGTGCTCTGCTCCTCCTACGTCGCCACCACGCTCAAGACGTGGATCAGTTGCGGAAAAGGATGCAGTCTGCAATTCAGATTTATAGGGAGTGCCATGAAGTTCCGGTGGGTCAAGCTTGATGACCCTGTGGACACTGTCAACCTTTGCCACCCACTGGCACTTCCCAAGTTCTGCTTCTTTCTGATGGAAAGGGGTGCGAGGATGAAGCCGCTAATCTGTCTGTGCTTGCATAGCAAAGGAGCCTGCTCAGGGTAATGCCTTTGGTAACGCATTCACATCAGCAGCAGAGGAGATCGGTGCAGACTGGATGTTGTTGCTGTCAGTTCTTTCATGATTCAGTTATTGCTGTCAGTTTTTTCATGATTCAATTAACAGACAAGCTGTGATCAGATGGAATGATCTTGTATTACGTGGATGATCAAGATGGAAGACTCAGCACCATTCCCTCAGAAGAAAGGTGCTTGAGGCCAGGTGGTACATGACATGTAGTTTCCTAAGTACCATTCCACCTCCCATTCACTAATGTAGAGAAAGCAGCCTGACAAGCATCCTGCTTTGCTAAGTTTGCGCTGACTTCAGAAACCGACAAGACGGTTTTCCTCTGTTTTAGCTCCCTCATTATTAGCAAATGATAGATCTTAGATTCAAATGCAAACCTGGTTCTAGCGTAGAGGGGGCAAGGTATATTTCTTTACTTTCTTTTTATCTGATACAATTACAATGAATGTTTGTATCTGTATCTGCATAAACATGCTTGAGAACATTTGTTTTTTTTTTTCTCGAACACGCAAAAGATTTGCGCGTCATTGCATTTAAGAAAGGGGTTTGTTAGTACATAGTTGAAACGGTGCGCTTGGGAATTACATGTATTACAAATCGCTCTCTCCCCTAAGCGCCTGGCCTAGAAGCTATTACTCGCGAAATAACGACGTAGGTCGGCCGCCTCATCCTCGAGGTCGCCTAGTCGTGTGAGCCCCCCCGTCTCCTCCGCCGCGTCGGACTGGACGGGTCGGCGAAGAGCACCCTGATGGCCTCGGCGTGCGATGCCGAGAGCTTGTCCACGAAGATGCTGTCGTATACCTTCTTCGTCGCCGTATTGGCTCTGTTCGCGCCCTCCTCCAAGAAGCCTAAGCGCTTCATGGCGAGGAGCTCCCCGCGCTTGGAAACAGGCACCCTCGACAGGGGTTGCTCGGCGATTCTCCGGCTCCGCTTCGGCAGCCAGGCCTGTGGCGATGCCTTGGAGATTGGCGGCAGCGGCAGCAGAGGCGAGGCGTTCTTGCGCAGGATACGCTGCTGGAACATCCTCAGGCGAAGACCAGAGGAGGACCTCTGACCCGCGGAGTCGCTCCAGTTGGAGGCCCCTCCCGGGGAGGCCTGACCTGCGTTCGTGGAGCCCGCTTGCTCCGGTGGAGGCGTCGGCGGAGCGGCTTCCAAGCCTAGGGCGCTCTGGCCAAGGTTCCTGGGATCAGGCGGTGTCGGCTGTGCTTCATCACATCCTCCGCCCTGCAACACGGGCGATGCGGGGGGGAGGGTTTCCCGCTGCCGCTGTTCGAATCCCGGTGGGGGGGAACAACAGCCGTCCGCGTCCCCAGGTGGCGGGCTACCGTCGAGGCACGCTGGGCGTCCTCCGTATCCGGCCATACGGCCGACGGGCGCTTCGGACGGCTTGCCCGCGAGGGGCGGCCCCGGTGGCAAAGAGCGGAGTCGCCACCCGCCGCCGGCATCGGCAACGGCATGGGCCGGGTCGCACTCGTGAGTGCGCCCGGCGATGGTGCTCCCAGGGGCGGAGGAGCTTCCCAGGATAGGGGTGCTGCTTCTGTGACGGGCGCATCCTGCTTCGAAAGCTTTGGAGCTGCAGGCTGGGCCTCCCGGGTTGGTAGATCGATGGTTTGGGGACATGCGGGAGGCGACGCACCAGTAGGCTCCACGGTCGGCGCCCTGGCGGGGTGGACAGCGATGGCGTGAGTGCGTTCCAGGGGGGCGTCTGAGGCAGCGTTCGGCTCCGACCCTGGAGCGCTTGGCGCCTTGGGACGCCAAACCTGCGCCTCTAGGGACGGCGCCCACCGGTGGGCAATCGTTCTTGGGGTGGCGGCGCCCTCCCCGTCCCACGGCGGTGCCATCTTCTCCGCGATCATGGGCGGCAAGGCCCGGCTGGTGGCGACGCGCAGAGGGGCAGCGCGGCGGCGGCGCCCGCGATCAAGCAGGCGCCCACCGCATGCGGTCGCCGTTGGCCTACGGGGAGCTTTCGCTTGGCGTAGCGGAGGCTGGTGTCTGCTGGAGACTACCTCGACGTAGGTGCGTCCTCGGCCCGTGGGCTGACCGCGCGAGCTCCCAGCGTGGCCATCGCCTAATGGCGCGCCCGCGCCGCCTAGCGTCCCCTCGCGTCCGGGTGAAGCTGTGCAGCCGGGACCCCAAGCCGAAGTGGCGGATGGCGACTTCGTCCGGCTGCAGGTCGACAGCCGCGGCGATGGCCGCGTGGATGTCCTCGAGCGGGATGCTTTGAAGGAGCCGCAGGCGTGTCCGGATAACCACGGGCTTCGAAGCTCGCCTCCCCGCCGACGATGCCGGCGTCCCGCTTCCCTCCATTGGCATCCAGTGGCGGGTCCGGCGAAGTTCGAGGTGAGGGCGTGGCTCCCTGGCGCCACGGGGGCCTCGAGTTGCCCCCGACGCCAGTCGAACAAAGCGGTATCGGCCGCCCACCCGTCCCGCGGTGGGCGAGCGTGGACGCTTGCATTCGCGCGCGTAGTGGTTGATGCCTTTGCAGTTGAAGCAGCGCGGGGGTCTCTTGCAGGTGGCGACCCGGTGGGCGGTGGAGAGGCGCTTGAGGCAGCGGTCCTGCACTTCCCGTGGACGCGGTCTAGGTCCTCCATCCCGGTGGGATGGTGCTGTCCCCCGTCGAAATGCAGTCGCACGCGACCGCTTTTCAGGCTCCGGGTGCTGCGGAAGTACGACCTGCCACCCGTCCTTGTCCGGGCGCAGAGGCGCGGAGGTTGGGCCCAAGCCGTAGGTGCACCGGCACCAGTTTGGCCACCACCCCGTGCGGCAACATGCGTCTGGGCGGTAGCGGGCTTCCTCCTCCGGGGCGGGCGGCGCGGACTCCGGCGCCCTCAGGCGCCCAACCTCCGGCACGGGGCAGGGGGGAGGGGCCACGGCGGCGTCACCTCTGGTGGCACCGGTCGCCAAGCCTCCCCCGCCACCCTGCTGCAACGAGAGGCCTTCGGCCAAGATGACCGAGTTCTGCGTTGGCGCCGTGGGAGCTGTCAGGCGTGCCGCCCGACGGTGAGGTTCCTCCGGCTCGAGGAGGTCGAGGTTGTCGTCGTCGGAGCAGTCCGTGAAGTAGCCATCCTCCCACCTTTGTGCCTTGGAACGACCGGATGGTGCGGGGGATGAAGGGGGCGGCATCCGTGAGAGGGCCCCGCCGTGGGCCGCTGGAAGCCGGGGGCGACGGCGAGCTGCCCGCCGAGCGCGGGGGTGCACGAGGTGCCCGAAAGGGACACCATGGCCGGATGGGGCGGCGGCGGCGGCGAGGCAGGGCACCCGGCAGGGGGGGAAGCCGTGGAGCGCCGAACCCGCGGCCAAGGGAGGGTCCAAAGCAGCACACGGGGAGGGGCGCGGCCGAGGAAGCCCGGGTCGAAGCCGCCGAAGTAGCGGAAGCGGAGGCGCGGCGCTGGGCGGTTGGGGGCACGGCATCGAACAGGTGGTGGGCGTTGTGGGCGGTGAGGGAGGCGGCGGCACACCGCCGCAGGGTCCGGCCTCGGCAGAGGATCGACGGCGGCGACATCCCTCGACCAGCTGGGAGAAGAGGGAAGAAGTTCCTGGCAGCTAAGCTCCTCCACGGTCGACGTCGCCGCCGGGCGGCGTCGACGTCACCAGACGGCGGCGGGCGGGGGCCACAATCGGCCGCGCGCTGTGTCCTCTGGGGCTGGGGCCCGTCGCCCCCCGCCGGCTTGGGGACCGGGGGTGGCTGCGGGCGTTTACGGGGGCCGGCCCACGGCGGCCGCACCTCCAGGAGCGAGCCGCCCCACGCGCGCCCACCGGGCGGAGGGGCCGCCGGGGCCACTACTCCACGGGGCGAAACCGCTGGAACCGCGGGCTCAAGCACCGGGGGGCGCAGCGCCGGGCGGGCGGGCGGGCGTGGCGTGGGAGCGGCTCCCAAGCCCGCTTCGCGCTGGCCGGGCGGTGGGGGCGGCGCATGAGGAGGAAGGGAGGGTGGATGGGACGGGGGAGGAGGGGGGCGCCGGGCGCCAAGTGTGGTGGCGGCGCCGGGCGGTGGCGGCGGCGGGAGGCCCGTCGGGCTAGGGTTGTGGAGGGGAACTCATCCCGTCCGACCAGAAGCGAGGACGCCTCACAAATTGAGAGTTTTGTATATGAGGAGGCCTGGAATTTCGCTTGAGAACATTTGTTGTATTCAGTTCTGTACCACCAAGTGTCTTGAAATTCTGTAAAGTCTATAACAAGTGCCTTTGTAGTATGTGAACCTGCTCATGTTTGTATGAACTATAAAGCCATCTTAAGAGCAGATTGCTCTTTTCATTTTTATGAAAACAAAGAGAAAAATATGGGAGAATGTTTCTATCAAATGAGCCACACATTCCAAGCTGTAGTATATTTTTGCAGTACAAATTTATTTATTTTCCATTGAAGGGAACAAATAAAAATATTTTTTTCAGTATGCAAGGAACCGAACCCTTACTTATCAAGTTTACATTAATGCTCCACCAATTGATCAGCCACATTCCCAACTTTAACTTTTCCACTGGAAATAGTTTAACTTTTGCCACGTCATCTAGGATTGCATGTCTTGAATCTGGATATCTGAATGAATACACAGAAAATTTCTGACTTGAGGCTACTCAGCATATATATAGCATTGACAAATGGCTAAACCATGGGGCTAGCTAGAGAGTCTTTTGAATTAGAACATTTTTTTTCTAACAAATACGTTTTTTTATCATTGAAGACGATGAACATGATGATTATGAACCATGCATCATCCTGAGTGGGAGGACAACACATATACTTCAGGTATAATGGAGAATCGATCCAATTTTCACTTAAACAAAACAAAAACAAGTTTAACTGAATGGATCGATTCTCCACTAAGATCAGATGATGTCAGAGTGAGATGCCAGAGTTGAGGAGCAAAAAGCATCAAGAACAAACCCACCAAATTCCAAATCCAAACAAAAGAATTACATGTATATATATCTACCAATTACATGTACACAGAGTCGCGTCACACAGGCACACATCAGTTACAAGCACCATATACCAACAATCAACACATATATTACATCACACAAATTTCTCTGAAAACCATCCAAGAACAAGAGGGGGATCTGAAAAGAAAAGGAAGAAATTAAAAGGAAATATCGGTCCATCTATATACGGCTGAATATAATGCACCTACCAAACCATTTCAATGCCTCCACGAGCTAGCCATGACGAGTCGTCGACTCGTCGTCCCATCTGCTAGCTGCCGCTGACGGCTCATCAACTGGAGGTGGAGGAGCAGTCGCGGTCGTCGCCGGCGCCGGCAGCCTCCACCTCTCGCCTGTGGAAGCTGCGGTGGCACCCGCAGGCTGCGCACGCCAGCGCCGCCGCCGTGCCCTCTGCGCCCGACGCCATGAACTCGCGGCACCCGTCCACGGCGTGCCCGCCGATGGACGCCGCGTGGTTGCGCTGGCACTCCCGGTAGTGCACCACCTTCTTCGCCTCCTTGCTCCCCGCCGCCGCCGCCGTGCCGTTCGCCATGGACGACGACGACCGGTCTTGCTGAGGACCCATATAGGAACCGAACGCTGGCGATGGCGTAGGTGACCTCCGGTTCTTGATTCTAGCTAGCTGCGATGGGGATCGGAAGATGGTCTGGTGTTCTGGAGATTTGAGAGATGGAAGGCGTAGTGGGAACAAAAGGTTGTGTATATTGCTATATCAGGACTTGGAGGAGTGTGGACTTCTTTTATATGGGGATCACGCCGATCATGGGTTGAGCAGCAACCTTGGCTAGTTGGTTTAGAGCAACCAGCTGCCTTGCCAAGGCTTTCCGTTTGGCAAAACACCCAAATACTAATCCACTCCACTGTCTTGTTTATTTGTCGTTTCAGGTATCGCGCTAATGTACACACAATTTCCTTATCTTTTGTTAAAAAATGATATGTATAGTGAGTCATATGGTATAATCCAATATGACTCACTAACAATCGCGTGTTCGATGGGATTTTTTTCCAGTGTGGTTGGCAGACAGTTTGCTATCCTAGTGGCAGTCAATGTGTGATGAGATATTGTGATGTATGTTTTTAACCACCTTCATTTATGTGGGTGAATTTTACTTTGCGAGTGAACCATGAGTCACAAAGCATGATCGGATACTACTTTTACTATGAATCACCGCACTACGGCAATTCTTTGATTACCTTGTCTTGGAATGGTCATTTCAAAAATTGTTAGCAATGGGTGAGCTCTTTATTTATTTTATTAATACCTTTTCTAGATGGATCTTGATCAGTCAGGTAGTAATCCAATACTCCTTCATGAATCACATTTTAGGGTAACGCAGTTTAGTGAGATCTGCTTTCCAGAATATCAATGCATAATTAGTCTTGGGTTTTATTTTTAGATAGAAACAATTGGAATCTTGCATTGCTATATATTGTTGCTTTACCTGTCTATTTTGATGTATTAAAGTTTTTTAGCCATCTTTCATTTACGAGAATTTTAGTTTCCATGGGTCACGAAGCATGATCAGATACTACTTTTGGAATCACTGTGCTACGACAATTCTTTACCATGTCTTGGCATCGATATTTGTTTCCAAAATAATAATACATTTGCTCTTTATTTATTTCATTTTTTCAGATGGATTATGATCAGTCAGGTTGTAATCCAAAATACTACTTTACGAATCACATGTAAGGGGGTAGTTAGTTGCAAAAGAAAATGTAAGGGGACAGTTTATATGAGTACATACATACTTGTCTTACTCTTTGGTTTTATTCTTAGAAAAAAAAATGGAAACTCCACACGGGTATTATTGTCATTATTATGCCTGTCTATTTATTTTGAATTAATGTTTCTGATGAGTGAGTACGTTGGCACATTATCATGAACACGCCTACCTTAATTATTTCTGTTGGCAGTGCTAATTCATTTGCACTAGCAAAAGGCTACATCTATCTTTTGGAATTGTGGTGTTGCTACCAGAGAGCCACTGAAGGTGGCAGTTTGGTGACCGTATTGTTATTGTCATTTGTCAAAGTCTCAAAGACCAGCATGACCAACTAACCCAACATTTTTAGTAGAAGTAGGTCCATTAGTGGACAAGATTAGATCTGAATTGACTTGACAAAACATCTAATGGGTCTCAGCTTGATTGGGACTTATACACCGAGAAAGGTCTTCATTTATTTCCTGACACTGACATCTCGATGAAGAAACCTGAACAGAGGGGGGGGAATGCACACCCAACTGGCTAAGATTTTTGGGAGTTCCGGCAACTTGTGTACCAACTAGGAACACGGCACAGAAGAAGGAAATTAGGCATGAAAAGAAGCTTATTCTTTGGATGCATATAGGATATGAGGTTGGGCAGAGAAGCACTCCTCTCCGATTGACTATTCGTCTTGATGTGTGGAACTTGCTTCTGCCACCTTCCCTCTGTTTTCTTCCCTCCTTATAGACATCTAGCTATCTCTATCTGTGAACAAATGAACCATGTGTGCTTACTCATGATGTCACCATTATTGGTGGATGATGTTTGTATAGGTATAGCTGTGTGATGAACAGCTTACTGAAATGCAAATCCAGAGCATCTCCTGGAAGTATAGAGTAGCTACTGCATTAGTGCATTCTGGGTAATAAGGCACCACTAATATAATTACTTCAGAGTTCAGATCTTATGCCTATTTGGCCACATTTGAACCTATGACATGAGTGGCAGATTTATCAAAACTTAGGCCAACGTAGGTAGCTAGGATTCTATTCTAGGAAGAGTCTTCTATACAGGGGAAACGAAAGATGTGCCAAATGCAATGTAGGGTTGTCATATCCCAGATTGATAGATGCTGACTTGATACATGCATGGAAGATACCATGTTAGGGTCGAGTGATCTCTTCAGGTAACAGGAGAAAGGATTCAAAGTACTGTGGTAGAATCGACTAGGCCCATAGAGTAGACTTCAAGAAACAGGAGAAAGGATTCAGAGTACAGAATGGTCGTTTTCAGTTGCCAAGTTTGTCTTCTGTGGTGGAGAAAAGCAAGCAAGGAAAGAAAGAAAGAAAGAAAGAAAGAAAGAAATGGCGAAAAGAGGGCATTATGTACGTATTCCTACTCTGCTTGACCACTTCCCCAAAAAGTAGAAGAAAGGGGACATATTTCAAGTACGAAAATGCCAATAATGCTCTGCAACTGTAAACATAGATGTTTGCTATAATGTCATAATCACTGCTACATGCACAATCTTTGTTCTTGGCTTTAAGTTATTTTCGCTGATGAAAATGCAGGTTAATTTTATGTTTTTTTAACAATAATGGTTAACTTTATGTTTTGAAATAAGCATTGACGGTTGTGAACTAATCTTTCCAGGACGGCCGTACAGTGAGGTACGTACTTAGGATCGGAGTTAAGAAGACCCCATATCCACTTGGCAAGTTGATGGACTTTGGTTGGCCAACCTATATCAAAAATCAAAATGGAGTTCGGTCCTTTTTCCTTAATCAGTAGCCTTATTAAATAATATATAGTACCATGCTAGTAATAACAAACAGTTCTAGTTGCTAACGTTTCATACTTTCATCACCACAAAGCATCAAGAATGAACAATCAACAATGGTATATTGTATTACCTAGAGCGTCTCCAGCAGGAACGCTATTCAAACCCTCAAACTAAAATTTAAGGGCTAGAGTAAAAATGCAGCTCCAGTAGAGCCCTAACTCCAGCCTCAAACTTTGGTGCCCTCAAATCTTTCCGTCCGGCCCTCAATCCCGCGGGTGTTTGTCCCAGCCCTCATCCATTAGTTGGCAGTTTTCATCCGTGCACACCTTCTCTTTGCTCCTTCTGCCCAAAGTCATTTCCACTTTCATAGGTCTAGTAGGAGGAGGAGAAAGGATGCCCACACACGCGTGCTCGGGCCCCTTGCGGGGCTAGGTGGGACGAAGGACGGTGCGGGGCACCTGCATGAATGGTCCACTAAAGTTCGGCCCCAGGCCTTGCAGGGGCACGGCCTCTTTTTGCACATTTAGTTTTTGGAGTCAACTTTGCTGCTCTTAGACTCCTGATCACCAGCGAAAGCACCCATAGACACGCTTCGTACATCGCTACGGAGCCAAATTCTAGCCCACCAATTTATGTGACCAACCCCTTTTTGGAGCCCATTGTAATATAGATGCTTGCTTTGCGGCCTTCTTGATGTGGTCAGTGGAAACCTCCTTCTTAGCCACATAAACTTGCTAAGCTGGTGCCTTTCCCTTTTCTTGCGGAGTTGGGGCAACATGCTTCTCCATAGTAGTTTTGGGTTGCCTTGCTCCACCCTGTTAAAGCATGGGTAATCTGAATCAGAGACAGAAACAAGCAAGTTAAGGTTTAAATGAAGGGGGAAGAAAATGTGGCATGCAAGATAACCACTACAGCAGTCGCACCTTCATCACCATCGGCCAACCGAAATGCTTGGATGATTTGGATGTATTTCAACCATATTCCTTAGCGCGGCCCTAGCTTTCTCCTCACATGGGTCGCCAAAGTCACCACCTGAGAGGTTAACATGAAGGTCCAAGAGTGACGACAGGTTCTCAAAACCCAAGTCAGGAATTCCGGTCCATGAGGACCACACCACCCTAGAGATGTGGAGCTCAAGTCTCGTGAGCCTTGGCATAGCTCCTTGCCAAAACACCACACGTTCATAATGTCCTCGCAACTTGAATTGTACAATACAATGGAACAAACCAGCACTAAGAACAAATTCCCTCCGGTTGTAGAACGACTTGTAGTTAAGGTCGGCCAACCACATATTAAGGTCACGAAGAGCAGGTAACCTCCCAAGGGTTTCGAGATCCTCCTGTTGTAGTTCCTCCATGCCGATCTCTAGGAAGGAGAGGTTCTGAACATGCAAATGGTTAATCCAAAATGGCAGCTTGAAGAAGCAGTAGCCATCTACTCGTAGACTATGGAGACTTTGAGGACCAACCCATCCATCCAAGTTACCTCTTAGTGTGTTGAAGGAGATAGACAAATTCTTGATGTTTTGTAGCTTGCTTAGGCACTCCACTAGCATACACTCCCAATCGCTGAAGTATACAATATCTAGCACTCTCAGTTCTGTTAGATTGCCCAGCCCTTCTATAGTAAGAGAGTCATGAATGTGTACCCCAGACAGCTCTTCAAGGGATGTTAGACCCCCAATCCTATTTGATGTTGTTATATTCACCTTGTCAATATATAGGCACTTCAGCTGCCTTAGCAGAACAATAGTAGATGGCAGGGTTGGAACTTCATTGTTTGAAATGTCCAGCATCTCTAGAAATTGCAGGTTTCCTATTTCCTCAGGGAGCTGAACAAAATTAGTGGAACGTAATCCCAGACACCTCAAGTGAACTAACATCCCAATATATTTAAGGTTGTAACCATGTGAAAGATCAACATTTTCCAAACACAACACGCGTACAACTTTGAACCTCGAAAGATATGGTATCTGATTTGCATTAGTTGAAAAGGCAACCACAGACCTCACTTGCTGCATGTTCAAAGTAGCCCCATGAGTGCCACCGCTGCCATTTTGAAGGCATAACCTCCTAACCTTTTCTGATATAGATGTGTGACTCAGATCATTTAGTTTTGTAATAAAGTTTTCTTCACTTGACAGTGCATTGATAAGATCAAGCACCATATCATGTACTCGGAAAGAAAGAATTCTAATATCATGAGTTTCACATTTGGGTTGGATCATACTTCTATTTATGAGCTCATTGAAGTAACTCTCTCCGACTTCAAATTGGCTATATCCTTGTTTCCCACATATAAAGCCTTCTGCTATCCACATCCATATCAACCGATTTTTGCCAATTTCATAATCTTCTGGAAACACACTTAAATACAACAAGCAAGTCTTTAGATGAGGTGGCAGATTATAATAGCTGAGCAATAAAACCTTTCTCATATTCTCCACATCTGTATTGTCTTCCATACCAGTACCAATGGAATTGTAGACCTCATACCAGTCTAATTTGTTTCTTCCTTTACTGGCCAGCAAACTAGCTATTGTAATGATAGCTAAGGGTACTCCGGCACATTTTATTAGTATTCTGTCAGATACTATGGCTAGATCTTCATCAGGACATTTGTCTCTGTCTTTGTTGCCAAATATTCTTCTATAAAATAATATTCTAGAGCTATGAAGACAAAGGGGTTTCATCTTGTAAGCACGACCGATTTCTTCTGCAACTTTCATAATTCGTGTAGTTGTGATAATTTTGCATCCACGATTATGATCAGGCAAAGCATATCTAATTATTTTCCAAACTGAGATATCCCATATGTCGTCGATAACAATGAAGTACCTACTCGCAAAAAAAAAACAATGAAGTACCTATACATATTTGAACAAAAATAACCAAGTGTGTATCAGAAAACTAAACTTTGTTCAGATCACAGATGGCAGTGAGCCTATATTTCATAATCATTATATACACTCCTTTACTATAGCACTTCACCAATTCATAAGCAAATAAAGGGCTGACAATTCTTAGAATAAGGGAAAAGTAAAAATTCCACATTGATCCATAAAAACATTTTTTTTTTTTTGAAAAACATGAAAAAGAACATCTTGTCCATTCAATCTATATGGGCACATCTCCATGCAATCTATATGGGAACATCCTTTCCATTTTACATATATTAAAGAATTCTAACTGTTCTAAGTGACGGTAGGGGGCTAGTTTATTTGTCATTGCTGACGAAACTGTGAAACTATAGTAGAGTGGAGAGGAACTTAATAAGGGTTCAAGTACAAATTTCAATAGTATTTTTCAGAAAAAAGAGTGGTGTTTTTTTAGTTGTCCTATTGCAGAAATTCATAGTCATAGTTAAGGCTGGATAACGAGCCAGCTCGGCTCGGCTCGGCTCGGCTCGTTCTGGCTCGTTAAGATAACGAGCTAGCTCGGCTCGGCTCGTTATCTCAACGAGCTAGAAAGCTAGCTCGGCTCGGCTCGTTAAAAGCTCGAGCTGGCTCGTTAAGCTCGCGAGCCAGGTATAAAAATATACAAAAATATAATATTTGTATTTATCTAAAGCTTGAGAATAGTAATAATACTAAAATAACATATCCAATAATCTTAAATCGAACAAAAATTAATATGTGCTAGCATATTTACAAGTATAATAATATATTGTACAAATTAGATCCATCGTATGCATAAATATAGCATATATACTGGTTTCAGCTTAACTCGTTAGGCTCGCGAGCAGCTCGCGAGCTAGCTCGACTCGGCTCGTTATCCTAACGAGCTAAAACTTTGGCTCGGCTCGGCTCGTTAGGATAACGAGCCGAGCCGAGCCGAGCCGAGTCAGTCACGAGCCGAGCGAGCTAACGAGCTTCGAGTTTTGCGTCCAGCCTTAGTCATAGTCATACCTCTTCTCGTGAAGGAATTCTCTGAGCTCAGTGATGACATTATTGATGCTTACGTTGTTTCTCTTGTGAAGTTGATACAACAAGTTATTGAATAGTATCTCCATGTTAGGAGTCTGAGACACCGCAACAAAAGCTGAGCAATCAAATTGTCCTTTAAGATTTTCATACACCACATTAGCAAGAGTAGTCTTTCCCAATCCTCCAAATCCGACGATGGAAACTACCTTTTCTTGCTGCTTGGACACTTCACTGCCTCCCATCATCATCTGGATTAGCTCATCTCTTGCTTCATCGATGCCAACAAGCTCAGCTGTCTTCTCGTACCGCGCTAACAAGCGAGAGTCAACTAGAACGGGCCTAATAGCCTCACCACCATTGATCTTGTTGTATCGGTCACGCCGCCTAGACACCTCTTCAACACGGCTTTTGATGTCTTTGATGTCAGTAGCAATCTTGCGTCGGATCTTGGGCTGGATCAACCAATCTAGGCTCCTACTAATAATCCTCTCGACGAGACCATGTTGTTCAGCCAGCCTGCTACCCTTGCAATGCACTATGAATGTGTCGATGCTGTCCTCTATGTCATAGGACAGCTCCTTCACATCTCTTGCCCAGATCCTGTCCACTCTGTTAAGCTTGTCAACTGGTGCCTCTGACATTTCCTCGAGGGCAGCCTTCATGGTCTCGAGCTCGGTTTGGAGGAACCTGATGCCCCACTTAACTTCCTTCTGCAGGTTGTACTCTCCAACTAGCAGATCAGCAAGCTTGGGGAGGAGACTCGGCAGGGCCCCTGTCACGACCTCCATGGATCTCACTCCCTGGGCAGATGGAGGTTTGTTGATGCGTTGATGCTTTGTGTGTAAGCTAACTTATATTATGAGAAAAAAACTTCCTGGCCTATAGTAGCTCTCTTGTGATGGCAACAAAATATAAATGATAGTGAAGGCCTGAAGGGCATTGGTTCAAACAAAGCAAGCTAATTAAGAAATAGAAGAGATTAGGAAATCACGCCGGCAAGATTATTAACGGGGAGTAGGGCCCATGTATACCTTGTGCCTTCGTGGCTTTGATATTGATGTTTGAGACTTTTATTAAAGTTGAGTTCTGTTTTCTTCTTTTTTTCTGAAAAATAAGTTCAGGTTTGCTGTTTATTATTTCTTCCTAGATAAGAACTTTGCTGAATAGACTTCATTAACAGAAACTGGATTATGTAATAAAATCATTGGCCCCCCACCACCCAACCAGATGAGCGTCCGATCGATTGGACGAACGGGTGCAAGCATTTCCGTAAAAACCCCATAGTTCCATAGCAAGGACGACAGTGTTTCAGATTTGTCTGCTACATAAACGTACATGGCCCTCATGATTATACATACAGTTTCCATTGAAAATTTACAAATTCGGCTAAACTTCAAACGAATTTGTGCTGTCACCCCGCTCCTCCTCAACATAGGAAATATGTCATTTCTAGCTTTGCCTATGCTAGAGTAAGAGCTGATCTAAGTCTCCTCCAAATCATAAAACATTCATAACTGATGTCAAGCAATGCCTCGTCGCTTTAACTGCCTTATAGGCGTTGTCATCGACCGAGAGACACAAGCGAGCGCCTGGCCATCATTAGGAAAAACTATCTTCTCTCCGAACCATCAATGATCTGAATCAGAGACAAAACATAAAGCAAATGTTGATTTTAGAATGAAAGGAGGATGAAAATGAGACAAGGAAAATAACCAACCACTGTAGCATATCCATCACACACCTTCTCATCAATACCGGTAACTGGTAACCAAAATGCTTGGATGATTCGGATGCATTTCAGCCACCTTTCTTAGCGCATCCATAGCTTTCTCCTCGCACGGGTCGTCATGTCGGCAATGTCGAAGACCGACACGAATGTCCAAGAGTGACGGCAGGTTCTCGAAGCCCAAGTCAGGAATTTCAGTCCATGTAGAGCACACCTTCCCATAGATATCAACGTCAAGGCTTGTGAGCTTTGCCATAGCTCCTTGACAAAATACTACACGTTCATAGTGCCCCCGCAGCTTGATGTGTTCCAGGCAAGGGAACCAACCGGCACCGATAACAAACTCCCTAGAGATGGCATTACTAGAATGCGTCTCTTCCAGGTACATGTGTAGGTTGCAGAGAGCAGGTAACCCTCCAAGGATCTCTAGATCCTCTGGGTGTAGTTCCTCGACATCGATCTCAAGGAAGGAGAGGTTCTGAACATGTGAGCAGTTCATCCAAATTGGCAGCTTCAACAACCAGTAGCCGAATAAACGAAAGCTACGGAGACTCTGAGGCCCAACCCAGCCATCCAAGTTGCCACTAAGTGTGTAAAAGCAGATAGATAGTTTCTGGATATTTTGCAGCTTCTGCAGGCACTTCACCATCTTGTGTTCCTGTTCGCCAGAGTAGACAATATCCAGCTCCCTTAGTTCTGTTAGATGGCCCAGCTCTTCTATAGCATGGGGGTCTTCAATGCATAATCCCGATAGCTCTAGGAGGGATGTTAGACACCCAATGCTGTTTGACATAGCTATATTCACCTTGTCAATGTATAGGCACTTTAACTGCTTTAGCTGCACAATAGTGAATGGCAAGGTTGAGATTGCATTGTTGGAGATGTCTAACATCTGTAAAAATTGCAGGTTCCCTATTTCCTCAGGGAGATGAACAATCTTTGTGGAACGTAGTCCTAGGCACCTCAAGTGAACTAACTTCCCAATACTGGTAAGGTAGTAATCATGTGAAAGATCACAACTTTCCAAACATAATACGCGTACAACATTGAACCTGGAAAGGGCTGGTATCAAATTTGCATTAGATGAAAAGGCAACAACAGACCTCACTTGCTGCATGCTCACAATAGCTCCATGCGTACCATCATCTACCTTGCAACTTTGAATGGATAGCCTCCGAACCTTCTGTGATGCAGATATGTGGCTAACATCATTCGATATAGTAATAAAGTTTTCTTCACTTGATAAGGAACTAATAAGATCAAGCACCATATCATGTACACGACAGGACAAGATTCTCATATCATTTGTCTCATACCTGGGTTGGATCATACTTCGGTTTATGAGCTCATTGAAGTAACTCTCTCCAACTTCAAATAGGCTCTGCCCATGTTTTCCACACTGAATAAAACCTTCTGCTATCCACATCCATATCAAACGATTTTTGCTAATTTCATAGTCTTCTGGAAACATACTTAAATATAACAAGCATGTCCTTAGATGAGATGGCAGATTATAATAACTGAGAGACAAAACCTTTCTCATATTCTCGATTTCTGTATTGCCTTCCATACCTGTACCAATGGAATTGTACACCTCATACCAGTCCAATTTATTTCTTCCTTTACTGGCTAACAAACTAGCTATTGTAATGATTGCTAAGGGTACCCCAGCACATTTTATTAGTATCATGTCTGATACTTTGGCTAGCTCTTCATCAGGACATTTATCTTTGTTTTTGTTGCCAAATATTCTTCTATACAATAATATTCTAGAGTTGTCAAGACAAAGGGGTTTCATCTTGTAAACACGACCGACTTCTTCAGCGACTTTGAAAATCCGTGTAGTTGCAATAATTTTGCATCCATGATTATGATCAGGCAAAGCACATCTAATTATTTTCCACACAGAGATATCCCATATATCATCAATAACAATGAAGTACCTATATATATTTAATCACAAGGGCCACGTTATTATCAGAGAGCAAAAGCATGTTGATTAAGTTATAACTATATATATGCACATTATAATGACATGGATTCCCCATTTCAGAATTGTTTTGTACAATCCTTTATTTAGGATACCACACTAATTCATGATAAAAGGTTGACAATTCTCAGAAAAAGGAACTAAGTAGATTTTTTCCAAGTTGATCCATAAACAAGAACATCTTTTATACTGGTCTGGAGCTTCTGTTCCATTTTATATAAAAGGTTTCTAATTGGCAATAAGGGGGGGCAAGTGGGTCATGATTAACGGTTGAACTAGAATTGGAAAAAAGAGTAGTTTTTTTAATTGACATATATGCAACAGAAGTTCATAACCATAAACTAACTGACCTAGTAATTATTTGATTTGTTCATACCTCTTCTCCCGAAGGAATTCTCTGAGATCGTCGATTGCATTATAAATGCTTGCGTTATTTCTCTTGCCAAGTTGATACAATAAGTTATTGAATAATTTCTCCATGTCAGGGTTCTGAGAGACCGGAACAAAAGCTGAGCAGTCAAACTGTGCTCTAAGATTTTCATACACCACATTAGCAAGAGTTGTCTTTCCCAGTCCTCCAAATCCAACTATAGAAACAACCTTTTCTTGCTTCTTAGATACTTGATTGCCTTCCACCATCAACATCTTAATTAGCTCATCTCTTGCTTCACTAATGCCAACGAGCTCTGTTGTCTTCTCATACCGAGCTAACAAGCGAGGATCAACTAGGACAGGCTTAGCAACCTGACCATTGATCTTGAATCGATCACGCCGTTTGGACATCTCTTCGACACGGCTCTTGATGTCTCTGATGTCGGTAGCGATCTTACGACGGATCTTGGGCTGGATCAACCAATCAAGGCTCCGATTAACAATCCTCTTGATGAGACCATGCTGTTCGGACAGCACCTTGCCACTACCCTTGCAGCGCACTATGAATGTGTCGATGCTGTCCTCTATGTCGTAGGATAGCTCTCTCACATCCCTAGCCCAGATCCTGTCCACTTTGTTAAGCTTGTCAGCCGGTGTCTCCGAGATGTCCTCAAGAGCAGCCTTCATGGTCTCGAGCTCAGTTTGGAGGAACTTGATGCCCCACTTCACTTCCTTCTGCAGGTTGTACTCTCCAATGAGCAGATCAGCAAGCTTGGGGAGGAGGCTCGGTAGCGCCCCCGTCGCGACCTCCATGAACCCTAGCTGCCTATGGACGACAAGGAGCAAGCTAGCTTGTTGTGTGTTTGCACGTATGTGTGTGCTTGTGCAGGGAGGGGGCAGTAGTGCTTGGAGTTGAATTGTGGTGTTTAGGCTAGCTTGAAAGGCATTAGACCCAACAAATTGAAGTCAAACGTCATTACGAAATGAAATAGATTGGCAGGGAGCATTTGGTAGACAGTTGAGTACCACACACCATGTGCCTACGTTTGCTTTTTTTCAGTGAAGTTTAATTAATAATTAATATAAAGTTCAGACCTTCGAAACAAGGTGGGTCATGCAATTGTTCTTCGCCAATGGATATAAATCTAAGTTCATCTGTGGGATTAACGGCTGGATCGATCTTGGCATGAGAACCAGACGGCTGGAGATAGCGGGAGACGTGGCTCATCGAGGGCTCGATTTTGGCCCCATGCCAGGGTCAGGATTTGTCTTTTAGAGATTCTTCACCACTATCCATGTGCCTACGTTTAAGAATTTCAGAAAATTTACCATATAATAACAAAGAATTTCAAAAGGAACACAGCAGTGTGTGTCGTATCCATGTGCCTCCGTTGGGCGGCTTTAGCAAATAGTTCAATCATAGAACGAAATTTAGTCAAAGTCATATTCCCGTAAAGTCTACAACATTTACTAATCTTGTACTAACGCGGAGTGGTATCTGACGATTATTTCTCAGTTCGACATCCGGAAGTCGTACTACGGGGAAAATGACATTTGGAATCGAAGCAAACGAGTTGGACAGCCGTCGTCAAAATCGTCCGTTCTTGACTTACCCGCCCTGCTGGTCAAAATAGTACTACCGGGCCATTTTACAAATCATCCTAAAATTTGATTTCTATGGATCTCTATAATGACCCTAAAAATATTTTTTATGAGAGGATATATATCATCCTACAACTATATTTGATTTCTAGAGACTCGATCAGAGACATTGGCAAAAACTACCTCTACAAATCAACTGCTGCTAAAAATTGCTTGTGTATGAGTGAGCTTCCTCTTTGACATACCACGGTACTGCAAGCCTTTTTTTTTTGAGTTATACTGTACTTGTTAGACCAGGAATCAATATGAAACCCTTCACTAGTTCAGGTTCGAAGACTGCTATAAGCTTCTTTAAGAACAAAATCATGGAAACACATCTCTCCTCCCTGGTGGTGTTTTTGTTTTACCAGTTTACTACTCGTGTTGCAATGCTAGCCCCAGGCTTATCCTCAACATGGTATGGGTGCTTCTAAATCAACGTTGATACCGATAAATGTCATGATAATGCTTTGCCTCGTCTGATGAACTAATAAATGTGTGTGTTTTTATGTATAGTACATATAAAACTTGATCAAAAGTCACAGAAGTCTAACCTAAGAAAATCTAAAGTGAACAAAAAACGTAGAAGATAAAAAGTTCACTTTAGTAGAGTTTAGTAGGTAATAAAAAATTGACCTATAGATTATAACTTATATCAAATTAGACAGCAACCTTACAACGACTTATATACAGTAGTTAGCTCATGCAAGCGGTTCGCACACCAACACCGTACCAACACAGACACAACAATATTAACGGAGTCCAATATACAAGGGATGGTTCCATCACTAATAAGTGTATGACTTTTGACTACCGTGCCGGCCAGGCAAGTCAGGCAGGTTCTGTATGGACTTGAGAATGACCAGCTGACGGATTCCTTCGCCGGCCGGATGACAAGTATATTGTTGTTTTATAGGTGGTTGAAGTTTCATTTATTATCAGAGGCATCTACATTTTTCTTTTTAATTTAGGATGTTGTCGTGCTTTTTGAAACCATCCTAATAACTAACAAGTGTCTAGCTGAGCCCATGCTCCATACTGCCCTTAAAAATCAAATTCAAGCTAGATTTCCCACGCTAACTATCCTTCAAGATGACCAGATGTGAAATTGGTTGCCTATAACTACCACATAAATAAATTACTTACTTCGAATGAAGTTATTGGATAAAGACAAATTTTATATCACAATTGTAAGCTTGAGAGATCTAAAAGTTTGTAGTTTGTTTCGTTTAAGACCGTTGATGGGCACGAGCCTAAATATTGGTTATAAGTTCTCAATTTTTAAATATATATTTTGAAATTCTCAAAGGACAAAGGATGAAGACAAGCTTTACAATAAAAAGTTGCTGTGCTTGATGAGATATAGAAGGTTGTATTGACTATTTTGTTTCATTTAAGTTAGTTTAGGATCTAGTTATATATTAAAATAATCTATATAATTTAATTTACTCCCTTCATCCGAAAGAGATTAAAATTTCTTAAATTTGACTAGATTTGTAAAAAAAAATATTATCAGTATTTATGTCTTCAAATAAGTTTATTAATTATGAAAGTATATTTAATGATTTATCTAATTATACACTATAAATATCATATTTGTTTATATATATTTGGTCAAAGTTAAAAATAAAAAATATTTTTCTTCACAGGAAGTGAGAATGATACTCTTTTTTTGGGATTGAGTAAAGGAATAGCATCTGGTATCTAGTCATTAGCGACTATTTGGTGTGATGATAAAGGGGTTCATTTGAGCAGTGAGGCCATGGGTTAGAATTACGGCATTTGCTTGTACGCAAAATTGCAAGATTTCAGGCTTGGTAGGGACTAGGGATGAAAACGCTGGAGATAATTTCAGGCTTGGTAGGGACTAGGGATGAAAACAGTAGATAGGCATAAATTGTTTCATTTTCATATTGTTTCCTAGGAAAAAAAAATCGGAAGCAGTCCATATCGGTTAATTAGTATTGACAGTAAAAGGCCAATTACACAACACCATACAACCAAGTCTACAAACATGTTTGACTATGCATACAAGCTCACACACACACACATGTAAACTACTAATTTTTGACTATGCATACAAGCTCACACACACATGTAAACTACTAATTAAAACACTATATGCCCATGTATTTTTTTATTTCTGTACTATTTTATCCAACATTAAAACCACCAAAAGGCGAGCCATCACAAACATTATGTTCCATTCCATTTCTACCTTCATCTCGAATTCTGGCATAGAATAGCTAGGCGTCGTCGTCTTCTACCTTCCCTCGCCTTGATCATCGCGTCTTGCGTTACCATACCGGCCGGCGGCCAGCAACGAGACGATGACGAGGAAGACGGCGTGCGTGACCGGAGGGAGTGGGTACATCGCCTCTGCGCTCATCAAGGTGCTGCTGGAGAAGGGCTATGCCGTCAAGACGACGGTCAGGAACCCCGGTTCGTTCGGTTCCTACTTCTTCCATAAATAAAATATATAATCCCCCCGCCCCCGCTACAAAACTCGTCTACTCACAACCAGATGTTAATATTTTCAACCAGATTTTGTAATATCTTCCGGTGAGATAGATTTTTCTTAGTGTTCTGGTATTCAAAATTTAGCATAAACTTTTCTTAGTAAATTAATATTTTCTATTAAAATTTTTATGTGCTATAACTAGTGGTAGTATTTTTACTACTGCTTAAAAACACTAAGAGAAGCCCATCATTTATACATGCATTCTTGCCTTCTTGGTTATTCTGAACC
>JADLZL010006846.1:0-51687 GCA_015844335.1 Chrysopogon serrulatus | reverse complement strand
CCTCCTTCGCCAAGAACGGGAGTCGGACTCACGGGACGGCGCCCGCCATCGACAAGTGGCGGGCGGGCGTGCAAGATAAAAACCGCCGCCCTCACCCGGGGCCTGCGGCACAAGGAGAGGGAGCCCCAAGGCCTCGGCAGGGATGAGGCGGCGCCCACCACCATCTTTCCTATTCAAACATCAGATTTGTAAAAGCCCGTCCCCTCCCCTTCCGCTATAAAAGGGGGGGACGGGGTCCTTCCGGGGACAGGTGAATCAAGGAAGCAAGTCGAGCAATCTCCTTGGCAAACAAACACACACACACACACTCATCTCACAACGAGACTTGGGACAGTTCCCTCTCTCCGCCTGCTTGTACACCCTACCTACAGGTACTTTGGTGCAGGATAATACAAATCCTTCTTGTGTCCTTCTTGCACACCATCCAGGGTTGGGAGCACGCACGTAAATTCACTCGTTGGTACTAGGACCACTAGTTTTAGTACCGACAAATCCTGTTCTACCGAGGTAACCTAAAATTTTAATTCCCAAAAATCCAATCTCAAAATTATTCTTTTGCTCCCAATCTACAATTGTGCGATGCTTGTAGCTTGGTTTTTTTGTATTTTTTTCAGCGCAAAAAGACAATTTGCTTGCATTCCAAGATTATATACTACTATCCTAGAGAGTACGTGCAGGGTTCATCTTCGTACTCTCGCATCTCGATTCTCAAATCCTCCGGAGTTTAGAAAAAAAATTCTCAAATCCTATGACCAAGAAAATTACCGCCAATTGTGGAGGGACACAATAAGAGGTAACTAATGTTATGATTTGTAAAACCTTTTTTTCTCACAATATGTAGTTATTATCATATTAATTTAGTATTATGTATGGTATTATATTATCTCAAACTATAAGTTAATACTCAGTTAGTACCGAGGTCCTGTTTGCTAGAGCTCCGCTTCAGTTTTGGTTCTGACTTATCTAGAGGAGCCCTACCAAATGTTTTGTAAGAACCTTTTTCTAATGAAAAAAAAGAGAAGTCCATTTTGGAAGAGCTTTGAAATGGTTTTGGCTCCTCCGAAGGTGCTTTTGAGGAGAAATCCTGCCAAATATTCCTGACTATGGATCCCGGTGACTAAAAATCCTGGCTTTGCTCCTGTATGGACCCCACAGATTGATGTGTATGCTGGAGCTGTCGAACTCCTGCTCGGCTCGATTTCATGGTTCGATGTAGTAGCACTACATGTGCCGTTAGTGTAGTCCGCTTGTTTCAGCTTGTTTACGATTGTTTCAGCTTATTCTCTTTTACAGAACCAACCGAAACCAACTAAAACCAGCTGGCTTCATACCAGCCGGCAGATGTATATGTATTGGAGTTTTCGTTTGAAGTAGAACATGTCGTATGAAGTTGAACTTTGTGTAACGATAATGTATTGTTCAAATAAATCCAAGTTACATATTACTGTGATTTATTCAGTCACCAAGCATCTACGGGAGTTGTACGTACCATGCTATACCTCGCAACGTAAGTGTAAAGTTAACTTAGGAGCCGTAGCTCTGTACAGTACATATTATTATTTATTTCCATATATTTCTGTGTATATACAAACAAAAGGAGTGCGCGAGCCGACTGCTTGCCGGTACGTACATAGCAATAACTAGAAAACTATAATAAGTACAATACTTGAATCCGACCTGGAATTAAAGAACTGTTGCAAGCATATATTAGTAACAATAATAACGTTAGGGACCGAGCGAGCTCTAATCTGCACCGTCGCTCTCCTTGTAACAGAGCTGAGGGGACAGTTCATGCACGTCCAGCTCCATCTGTCCTGCTGATCATCTCGACGGAGGCGGGCAGTTGTTGTGTACGTCATAAGTGCCGCACGAATGGCCTGGTCCTGATTTCTTCGTCTCCACCTGCGGCAGCAGGCTGCTGTGCAGGAGGCCTCGCCCATGAGCAGCCGACGAGGACGACGTGGTTGTCGTCGCTGGTGGCGGCGGCGGCGGTGGTGCCCCCGGCAACGCCCGCGCCGCGGCAAGGGTTGCCGAACCCGACGTGGCCACGAGAACCAGGAGCATGATGATGACCGCCGCAACCTTCCTCACCATGGACGACATGGAGGTGATAACAAACGCCATTATTGGTGCTCGATCGGTTCACAATGCTCTCTGGATCTCGCTCTCGCTCTGCCTTGTTTCGAGGCTTGAGGGTATATAGCTAGGAGACGTACAGTTTTGTTTTTCTTTGGGATGAACTACCAGATCAACTTGGGTAGTGATGAGTGCTATATATATGAGTTGGAGTACGTAATGACCTCGTACTTATAATAAAGGAATGCCGGAAGCTGTTCTTGCATTGCATGCCATGGTCGGTCGATCGAGCTTACTCCGAAACTTCCATGGTTTTTTCGTGTGCGACTCGTTGGCTAAGCTGACTGGTTCGCAAACGCAAGCAGGCAATGCGCACACATACACAAAATCTACGCGGTTTCTATATAGCTCCATCTGCCAACTTCACTAGTCTTAATTAAGTGCAAATTTGTGCGCAAAAGTATTCGATCGGTCGCGCGATCCCGTTCTTACGAGAACTCGCGACAAAATCGAAAGCTAGCGCTGCGGTTCGTCCTTGACAGGTGTAGTAGCCTTCCGTGACGGTGTGTCGGTAAGGCAATTCCAAATACCGGTGTAGCATGTCCAAACTAACAGAAGAAATTCATCAGTGTCACAACCATCAATGGTCGGTGTGATGTGATCAGCGCTTCATATATGATGTTATTTTTTTTGAGCCGAATATATATATGGCGCTACTACGCAGCAGCATTCATGCATGACTTGGGTTTGTGTTGGGCCCACGTGTACGTGCTTCGTGCCATGGGCCCAGTCAGATGTGTACATGCTTCGTGTCATGGGCCCAGTCAGGTCTCGAGTCTGTGTGTCATGGGCCAAGCCAGGTCGTCTATTGATTTCAAGCCTATGTGAGAAAGAGCTACACAAACTGGAGATTTTAGTTTTATTCTTTTGGAAATGGAAAATATCTAGCCTCTACATCTGCAATAGCCAATTCTTTCTAGATTTCAAAATTTCAAAAAAAAAATCTTTTTCTAGCTCAAACACTGGACAAATAAAAGAGGAAAGAACACACTCAAATATAGAGAAATCAAAAGCAAAGTCTATTAGGCCCGGTTTGGATCCTTGGAATTGAATTTATTTTAATAATTATAATTTAGACACATGGTCGTATATGAAATATATTTGTATATTATTGTTAGTCACACAAGGGAGATACCTATATGTTATATTTTGCCTATGGGTAATCGTGTTGAAGAAGGTGTCATAAGTTGGAGAAAGTAGAAACATAACATGGTGATCTATATATGTGAACTTAGAAAAGTTATATAAGTTCTGAAGGATTCTAAAAAGAAAGAAAGTTATGGAATATCAAATTCCAAACCAAATAACCCAATCCATTAAGTAGAATTCAATTCCTCCAAATCGAAAGGATCCAAACATGCCTTTATTATTGTTTTGCCACCCGTTCTTAGTGAAGACGTCTGTGGCGACAACCTCCAAACCTTTGTTTGCTAAATAGATTTTTTTTATTTCCCTTGTGCCCTCACGCTGCACAACGCCTTGCCCTTAAATTTATACTCCCTCCATTCCAAATTAGCTCTGCTCAACCGACTGATAAGATAAAAATGACTGGTCTTTGTGAGAAAAAATACTGTTAAAACGGCTGATAAGCCGATTCATAATTTGAAACGTGTAGAGCATCTTGGAGAGTGAAGCAGCTCAAGTTTGACTAAAATTTTAGAGAAAAACACAAAAAAATGACATCAAATAGGTATATTATGAAATATAACTAATAAAGAATATAATATAATAGTATATTATATTATTTTTGGCCAAATTTAAAAAAACTTCAACTCT
The DNA here is from genome assembly GCA_015844335.1 of Chrysopogon serrulatus. Classification (NCBI taxonomy): domain Eukaryota; kingdom Viridiplantae; phylum Streptophyta; class Magnoliopsida; order Poales; family Poaceae; genus Chrysopogon; species Chrysopogon serrulatus. Next base: position 47,775 of record JADLZL010006846.1, on the reverse strand, counting down.
CCAAAATTTTTGGATAATTTGAGACAGAGAGAGTACATAGGTAAAATGTACTTTTGCATATATTGAATTAAAAAAAAAAAAACCTTAAAATAGGAATACCCAATATAGCTCCTCCAATACATGTTGAAACTATGAAACTAAAATTAAAGAACCATAATTTTCACGCTACACTACTCAAACCCAACATATAACAGGTAACCTTATATCGACCTAATAGTTGTTTCCCATGATGCATGGTCCCGTGTATCCGCCCATCTCTAGTTCTCTACGGGCATCCATTGTGAGGATCACTGCTTCCACACGAATGGCCTGCTCCTGATTTTTCCTCCTCCAGGGACAGCAGCAGCCTGTGCAGGCCTCGCGAATGCGATGGCGACCTCCTCGTCGCCGGTGGCGCATCGTTGTTGGTGGAGACGCCCGCGTCCTGCAGGGCTCCCGGCAACCCCCGCGCCGCGACATGGGTGGCCAATGCTGAAGTGACCACGAGCACCAAGAGCATGGCCGCCACAGCCTTTCTCATCGTGGACGCGTGGAGGTGACAGACGACATCATTAGTTACTAGTAGCTGCTCACACTTCACAGTGTTCTTTTCTCTCCTTGACTCGTAGGCTTCGACGCCTAGCTTTACGATATTTTTTCTTTTGAATTTGGAAGTGATTCAGTCGAGCTGCTACCAAATTAACGACTTGGCTAGTACTAGCTAGGATGCTATAAGCATTAGGGTACGCGATCGATCACTATAGTATTTATAGGAATGGGATGTGGAAGCTCTAGCTTCTTGCAATAATTGCATGTATGTCAAGGTCGAGCGCACACTGAAAGTTCCATGTGGTTTTGCCTTTTATGACGTATGTGACTCGTCGTAGGTTAAGCTGACTAATTCGCAAAGCAAGCTAGGATGCACACGTATACAAGTCCACGCTGTGCACCGACGTCAAGTACTCACGTGTGTTTAATTTAATTTGGAGAAAAAGATGTCGGTCAGGCGGTCCGTTCTTACGAATTTGCGACAAATTCCAAAACTAGCGCCCCAATTCGTCATTTGTGGTGATGTTGATGTCGCTCTTTCTCCTTTCGGTGGAGTTGGGCTGTTGGCGTCGTGTTATTTGCATTGCCGTGAGCAATGTGTCTATCCCGGCAAGTTACGGTTGTGCAGTTTCACTACACCGGCATGGAAGACGGAGTGAAAGTGTCAGGAATACTGCTGCGTAGAGCGTAGTTCCAATCGGAGATCGAGAGAACAAACTCATCGATATCCATCGAGGAATTGGTAATAGTGATAGTGTATATTTGGCATTTTTACTAATGGCCTTGGGTGATCATGGAGTACGAAGTGATGTGCGCTGATTTGATGTTTTCCTAACGTTCAAAAGGAGAAACAATTTTGCTTTCGGTCGGGAAAAGGGAGAAATTTCCAAGAAGGGCGTTCAGTGCCAAACACACACGCCATTACTCCGTATGAACCGTCTAATCCATGAGAAACTGATTGATTGGAAATGCGGCGCTTGATGAAGTAAGCAAACAAATTATGGGGCACTTCATAGTTGGTGAGAGAGCTGAAAGAAGTGAAAGTTCGAAACAAGTACAGTACCTTGTTCTCTATTCAACTTTGGTGAGTTATGTTTCAGGAATCAGGACTAGTAATTAATATATTTAATTTGCTGGTGGGCAGACAGTTTCATGCAAAGAGAGGGTATCTTTTCTTTTACTTTTGAATTCGAATATCTTTCAGGTGCATACTAGAACTGGGCGCGGCGTTGCCACGCTAAAGTAGCCCTCCTTTTTTTTTTGAATGGTTTAATATGTGTTACAAAAAAATTGGTGATGATTTAAGGGTTTAGAGTGTGTATATTTATATTAAGTGGGTAATATTAAATAATAAAGCACCTGTAAGGCCATTTAAAACTTATATGTACGACTTAGTAATGTTTAAAACATCAACTTTAATGTAACATATAATATGTGTCATTTAAATTATTTGAAACCTTTCTATTTTATGGTCAATGACATTATATAATTTTGATTATTACTGATGTTATATGAATTTAATTTCTAATCTATATATTCATATTAATCTTAAGTTCTTTAATTATTCATAAATTGGCTTTTTTAAAAAAATTGTAAACTATCTATTTATAAATGTTATTTAGTTTTATCAATTTTTAGTATATTCAATTGTTGAAATACGATTCTATACGGTCTTATTTGGTTGTAATTTTATTTTATCGATGTTGTTATTTATAGGGATTATATAATTATATTTTTGCTAAAACTATCAACATACAAATAGATATATGTTAGTTTGAATTTTTTGAAAAAATTGCAAACTATTTATTTGTAAATATTATTTAGTTTTGTCAATCTTTATCGGTCTTCGCTGGTTGTAATTTTATTTTATCAGATGCTGTTATTTATAGGGATTATATAATTATATTTTTTGCTAAAACTATCGACATACAAATAGATATATGTTAGTTTAAATTTTTTTTAAAAATTGCAAACTATTTATTTGTAAATAGTATTTAGTTTTGTCGATCTTTAGCATATTTAATTTTTTATAGGGGTTATATAATTATATTTTTAATAAAACTATTGACATACAAATAGAAGGACGTAATCATATTAATTTAGGTTCACGTCGTACCATGTTATAATTAAAGAAGAGGACTATTTGCATTTCTAACAATAAGTGAAAATTAGGAAAAATGAATTGAATATGTAGGGTTTTATTTTAGAAGATTTTTGGTGGAAGAATTACGAGGTTCAGAGTTAGGATGGATATAATTATATTTTTTACTAAAACTATCGACATACAAATGGATATATGTTAGTTTTTAAAACAGAGGAGGACGTAATCATATTAATTGTAGGTCCACATCGTACCATGTTATAATTGAAGAAGAGGGCTATTTGCATTTATAACAGTTACCAAACATTATGAAAAATGAATTGAATATATAGGGTTTTATTTTAAAAAGATTTTTTTATGGAACAATTTTGAGATTCGGAGTTAGGATGGATGAGTTATAAACTTCTTATGTTTATTAGCAAAACGCGAATGAGAGGCATTTGTAATAGTCACCGAAAATTAGAAAAAATAAATTGAATACGTATGGTTTTATTTTGTATTAAAACTATCGACATACAAATAAATATATGTTAATTTTAAAACAGAGGAGGGCGTAATCATATTTATTGTAGATCTGGCGTACCATGTTATAACTGAAGAAGAAGGCTATTTGCATTTGTAATGATCAGCAAAAATTAGAAAAAATAAATTGAATATGTAGGGTTTTATTTTAGAAGACTTTTGGTGGAACAATTATGAGATTTGAAGTTAAGATGGATGAGTTATAAACTTCTTAGGTTTATTGGCAAAACATGAATGAGAGGCATTTGTAATAATCACCGAAAATTAGGAAAAATAAATTGAATATGTATGATTTTCTTTTAGAAAATTTTTGGCGGAAGAATTATGAAATCTAGAGTTAGGATGCATGAGATATAAACTTCTTAAGTTTATTGATAAAATACGAATGAGAGAAATTTGTAAATTATTCTAGATGTTTGGATGATGAAGAAGAGATTGATTTGGTAGGCTCTACAATAGTTCTAGTTTATTCATGTACTTTCTAGAAATTTTTGGAAATGCAAATGGCTTAATTTATTTTTCTAGGTACGTTTTCGTGTACGCGTAGAAATTTTTGTGTGAATAGTAAAAGCTGTATGTGAACAGTATATGAACAGTGTACATGAAAGCAACTTTTTTCCATGTTTTGAGCCATCCGATCGCGATCCGATGGTCAATATTTTTTTTTGATGACGTGGCTGGCTCCTCTTTCCACCTGAATACCTTCTCCTTTTGTTTATGAGATCATCAGCAACCTGATGAAGTCACGAAGCATTTTGCGTAGTAGCCAGTCAAAATTCCCTATTCTAGTCCAAGTCTAACTGGCGGTCGGTCTCGAAGGGAAAAAGGTCTCTTTCCATCACTACTACTGAGTACTTAATTGTTACTCTCACATTCACAAATCGCAATCACATAGCTGGACGGAGACTACTCGCCAAATATAATCCTGCTCCGAACAGCACGGACCATCGGATTTTCCACAGGAGGAATCCTGAACGTTGGGCCAGAATATTCCAATTCCTTTTCCGATCACGAGAATATTCCAATTCGACAGTTCGTGCGTGCTATGAATGGGCTGGGGCCAGAACCGACTCAACCGAGTAGCATTCATGCTACTGGACTCGACTCGACCGGACTGCCGATGAAAATGTTCAGACGTGCTAAGCTAGCTCGTAGATCACGCGTCTACGTGTAGTACTGCCCTTCTCTTCTTTTTCCAACATCACCAAATCGGCAAAACAGAGTCGGATTGGCGTGGTCGTGGTCGTACGTGCCATGAACGGGCCGAGTCAGGGCCAGAACCGACTCAACCGAGTAGCATGCATGCACGCTACTGGACTTCTTAGATGCGTGTTTCCTCAAGTTTTCATGGGAGGAAACCAAACAAGTACTACAGTTGCCAGAGTAAAAGTACTACTAAAACAGCCTAATTACAGTTTCATTATTTTTTCAAATGTTCCGTGACAGACAGCAGTTTTGTAGGGAGGAAACCAAATAAATTAAAGTAACAAAACTCTAATATATTTTTCAAAGTAAAACTATGCATTAGAGGTAGCTTATATGAACTGTGCAGTTTAGGTGACAGAGAATAATTTTTCATGTGCTTGAAAATTAGGTAACACGCCGTTTATTAAGATAATGATCAATCTCAATCATCTTTTTTTGTCGTGTTACATAGTTTGTTTTTCTAGAGAGTATAGGTGATTATTGGACTATATTTTATTAGAATTTCAAACTTGCACATTTTTACAATTACCATATATATACTTCCATTCATCAAACTATTAAAAATCTTGATACAACATAAAAATCTTTATAAAATATACTCTCCACTTTTGAACAAACACCTTTAACTTTTTGTTAAACTTTGACAGACAGCCTTTATCCATTTACTCTCTTTGTTCCATAAAGAGTCGTTGTAGCACTCGTTCTAGTCAATTTTTTTTTTTTAAAATGATTAGGTTTTGCAGAGAATATTAGCAACATTTATATCATTAAAGAATATTATTATGAAAATATATGATTTATCTAATGATGCTAATTATATGTCATTATTATTATTATTATTATTATTATTTTCTTATATATATTTGGTCAAAAGTAAACCTTCTCAGAAAGCGAGAATGACACTTTTGTGGGATGGAGGGAGTACTTAATTAAGTAAAGTGAAAATATCAAGTATTACAAGTTATGCCATCAAAAGTACTTAAAACGTGTATTGTAGGTTCGTTTGCATAAATATGTGTAGAAAGATGAATACTAATCAAACAAATTGATAAAGCCAATGCAACAGTGTCATATATAAAACTGGTAGGATGCTCCGTGTATTGCTGCGGGTATGAAGTAGAAATATAAAGAGTTTATAATGGTCAAAACTATGAATTAATAGATACATGTATATGGATGTAGTAGGTCAATTGCGGAGGTTGTATTTATTGACATACATGGTATAGATTAGGCATCATCCAAACCTCATCTACCCGAACCCCCACCCCTACTATACCTGAGGGTCATCCCCCTCCTACAATTCTAGGAGTTTTTCTTTATAAAATTATACATGTTTCGGAGGACCATATGTAATCCATATGATATGCAGTTTTGCTAGGTTTTTGCTTAGAAATATGTTTTTGTTTAGAAATGGTTTAAATTTTTACAAAAAGGGTTATCAAAATATATCCATGTGGGGTCTTGTTTTGAAGAGTTTAGTGCGAGGAACACCATGGTGCAATTGGATTTTAATTATGATATTTGGTTTAGGTTGCTAAGACTTTTTTCTATTTCAAAAGAAATAGCTAGTGGGAGATAAATGAGGCTTAGTAGGTATAACTGATTTGATGACATCACATGACATCACTTTTCAGGATTGGACCAATCAAAGGCAAGAAAATTCCTTAGTGGGGGTTAAGAACTTAAGATTACTAGTAGAATGCCCCGCGCGTTGCTGCGGAAATAAAGTAAAAATATAAGAAGTTTATAATGGTCGAAACTATGAATTAATAGATATATTATGTCACGACGAGGGAATCCACTGAACGTGTCACGACGATATGGCAGTAACTATCCTATCCACAAATTAAAAGATTGCTAATGGACACAGATGACTTGGACTTCGAGTCATTCATAAAGCCAAACGTGTTCAAAAGAGGGTACCGGCCATGGCGGCTGGCGGACAAGCATCCTCCAATCACAGACATCATCATTTGGTTCACGGCATAAAGCATCGTCCCGTTTTGCACAGAGACGACGAAGATATGCCGAGAGGTGAGAGCATATGGCAGTAATACCAGGACTTGCAGTAGGCAAAATAGGCATAAAGTTCAGACGAATGGCCAACATATTGTGTTGTGCCTGCTTCTTTGAAGTTCGGAACTTTATTTATAACAAGACAAGACAAGAGAAGACAACACAAGACGACAGGGCGAATATATATGGAACATATGCCGGAAATGGAAACTCGAATCGAATTTTTTCTAGATAAAATCCTGAACTTTATTTATTGTTCTAGAGAGACGTCTGGTATGGTTGCTTATCTTTACAAGTACGAAAGTCACACCATAGCTCCGGTCTTATTCGCGCAACGTGTCCCGGGCAGCAGCGCACCGGGACCGTCGCGACTCCAACCGAGCAGGCAAGCGCCCGTCGGCAGGCGGCCCCGTCCCGCCCCCCCGCGCCACCGCACCCCGCACGTCCCGCCCGGCGCCCCGCACTCCGCCCCTGCCGGCCAGCTCCGGTCTGGGACACAGCAGCGACAGCTGCAGCAGCTAAGGACGCCACTTTATTGCCCCAGCTTCGCCGCCCGGCCGTGGCGACGTCGCTGCGGGCAGCAGCGGGTGCGCTTATCAACAGGCGTACCATAACGTCGTCGCTTAAAAGGTCTCGCCGGGCGCCTGGCCAAAACCGCCACAGCCGAACGCCTCCTCTGCGCTCCGTGCGTTGAGGAAGAAGAAGCAAGGCCAAAAATGGATTAGAAGCTTTTTCAGGATTCCCAATGTAAATCTCGTGGCTCAAATGAATAGTTCTGTATAGTGTCAGCTATATTAGAAAGTAATTTCAAAAATTCTCAGAGGCCTTAGCATAAAAAGTCTGTCCTATATGGTTTTCTCTTTTTTTTTAATCAATAATCTGGCTGAAATTTTGAAAATGCATAGAAATTCAAAGAATAATGCTAAAAATGTGAAACTTGTTTTCTTAGCTTCGTTATGATGTTATCTACACCAGAAACATATGTATTGGCCAAAAAAAATATTTTCGAATGCTTAAAAATTCACTCAATAAATGATAAAATGCTCGTTGCATGATTTTCGTTGCCAAAAAATTAATCTTTTGATGATGAAACTTTTTTGTGTAAGTTCAGCACGTTTATATCTGCCTTCACAAAAGATTTGGCACTGTTTTTAATTACTAAAAACTTCCTCAGTCTTGCAAAATTTATATCTTCAATTATAGATATCTAAAATTGATGAAACCAATTTTATTAGTCTTGTCTTTCCATGCTCTACATGTTAAAGTCATATTACTGTTTGGCAACTTTTTATGTGCAGTACTATTTAACCAAGTTAAATCCATATTTAAGTTGTTAAATGAATAAGTGAAGCTACATCTACCCAAAATTTGCGAAACCACCTTTGCTGTCTTTGGCTAACTCAGAGTAAGCTAACAAAATATATTAAACCTGTTGTTAAATGACATATTTTACTGATTTATTTTATATTTACTTTAAAAAAGCAGCCTTTGCCTCTATACTACAATCTGCTTAGAACATCAATAAACCTTTTGCAATTCATTTTCATATCATTTCGATCAACAACATCAAAAAGATAACTATATGACATTGAATAAAAAGTAAGTTAACTATAAATATTAATTTCTCGATGCATAACACGATAAATTTTAACTTTATCTTCAACCACTGCATATTCCATATAAGCGAATATACCTCTACGCTGAAAATCACTACGGTCATCTGAATAATAATACTAAACAAAGATTTACATTCAATCCATATTTATGATGGCGATTGGCTGGCCCACTCAAGAAAGGCGCGGCTAGTGCCCTCTGTACTGCTCTCAGTGGGTGCACATGCAAAACGCAAAACGGCAAACTCATGGGACCGTTGACTCGAAGTCAGAACAGCTGCACTACGCGTCCAACATATATGTTGACTGGCATTTGCACCTAGGAAGTCAGAGTCAGCGGTCAACCAAACTGTATTATAAGAGTACTTCGCAAATGGGCTGGCTGCTGAAATTTCAGCCCAACACAAAGCCCGTTATGGTGCTTTCTTTGGACTTAGGAGATACGGCAATGCCCAGAAATATAAGAACTGTCACTTTATTTATTCAGAAAATATAAGGGACTACGACAACAGAGAGTTATTACCTTGTGACTGATATCAAGTATCGAATACCATAACCAATTATTTCACTATAAAGGTCATCACCAAATCACTATCACAGAGAGGTATACAAACATGCTCCTAATTAATCTGATAATTATCGTCTGATAATTATCAGTGGTGGCAATGTGGGTTGCTGTTTGGGTCGTAGGTCATGCCGGAGGGACATATATCTAATGACAGTTGTTGCAAGTAAAGCCGTTTGAGGAACTGTATGATAGGACGGCCGACGCCAACGCCGGAGGCGGCTTCGTCGCCGGCGGCCCACTTGTCGCCTTCCACTCAGCGCGCCGACCCTGACACGACCAGCAGCATCAGCACCGCCAGCAGCAGCGGCAAAACGAGCTTGCTGGTCATGGCCATTGCTGTCCTAACAAGCTACGCCGTGCTACAAATAAATTTTTTGTAGTTGCGCACAAAGCCAAAATACTTCTGGAGTAGTTAGTTCTCTCGAGAGTTCTTGCGGACGATGAATTTAATGTGCCCGGGTATATATAGAGGCTTCAGGTTTGAAATCTAAGCATTGAGAAAATTCCATGCAATTTACAACGTGTGCGACTCGACCGTGCGGTACGAGTAACGAGCTGCAGCTACACGGCTTGTCGCCGACCGCGACGACGACGTAGCGTTCAGCAGCGCTCCTTGTCGTTGCCACCTGCCGTGGTGCGCGAGTCTGTGCGACAGACAGTAAGACTTAGGTCGGGGCCTGTTGGCCGCGTCTCCATTATATTCTACCTCCCTATACTAATAAAAAAAAAAAAAAAACAGACATTTTGTCCACCTACCTGATGAGATCTCAAACCCGTTCTAATTAACTTCATACTATATATTAGAGTGGTTTTGAAGGTGGCGTTGTGAGATGTGAGATGTGCTACCTGATGAGTTTGAAAGTGGAGAAACTGTGCCAATGTGAGATGTGCTAAGCGGTCGAATGGCCGTTTACATAATGAAACTTCATAGTAATTTTTATGGAAAATACTACTGCATTTATTTTATAACAATTTTTAAACCAAATTTGTAAAACTAAGATTTCTTCGGCATTTATTGAGTACTTGTCTTTTTTTTTTTTTTTGTTCCCACAACGATGAGGTCATATGAAGTGACGGAATGTTTTCTTGGGAAGTAGCCCCGGGTGTTTGTCTAAAGTAGACCGCCACACAGTCAAAATTTCCTGGTCAGTCATCAAAATCAAAACCAAACAAAACAAGTCAGTCGCACATTCGCTATCAGATAGTACTCCCTCCGTCCCATGGAGTTTGTCGTTGGAAAACCGTGCCCCCCCTCACAAACACGTTTCCCGGACGACGTTATCAATGGGACGGAGGGAGTACTACACATGGAGTCTATCAACTTTACACGACACGCGTGACACGAGGCTCAGTCCTCGCAAACAACAGGAACCTTTGATCTTCCACTGGACGCTAGTCGCAGCATTCAGTGATCAGAAGATGATAGTTGACAGCTGGTTTGACCCACTACGCGGGACCTTTTTTTTTTTTTTTTTTTTTTGAAAGATCTAGTTTTCCAGTCACTACATGCGCGAGAAGCGCTACTCTCCACAGCCTAAGCTACGAGGAGTTTAAGAAAACATTCGAGAGCTATCACACAATAAGAAGTTGCACAACAAATAGGCATGCAAACTTTATTCGTTGAAAGCAGCATTCTCCACATTCCTGCAGCTCCTAAAGATTTTCGAATTCCTCTGCTTCCATATAGCTTGAGTGAGATTCATCATCTCCTATTTCGGATTTGTTTGACAGGAACTCTTGTTAGCTTCGTGAAGTTGTCTTTCAGATTTTCTTACTGAACGTCTGTTTACACATCCGATTCACAGGTGAAGTTGTGGATTTCTCGCTAAGAGAAAAGAAGGAGAAAGAAGAAGCTAAAAGAAAAAAAATCCACTTCATCTGGCTAAGGTGGGCCCAAGCATGCCCATGGACGGATTTGCCCCCAAGCTGACGCCAGAGCTAGGGTCAGCGCAAGGGCGGAGGCCGTCACATGGGCAGGTCGCTGGGGATGAGGGCACGGGCGAGTCACCGGGGCTAGGGAGGGTTGCTAGGGCTGAGGTGGTCGAGGCGTGGGATGGGATGGGCTAACTGGGGACAAGGGCAAGGGCATAGGGAGCTATATATGGGTGCAGGCAGGCAGGGGCTGAGTGAGCGAAAAAGCAAAGGAAAGTGTAGACATAAAGAGAAGGAAAGAAGAGGGGAGCAAAAGAGAAAAGACGAAAAAAAGATAGATGTATTATGGACACTTCACTATTTTGCACACCAGGAGAAGAACTTTCCTTTTTTCTAAATGATTCATGAAAACAGTATTAGCTTCCCCAGCAGAGCTACTTTGGAGCCAAATAAAGCCAAGAAAATTGTTTTTTCATTAATAAAGCTGAGCTATATCATAGTGACCATTCTCATTTTGTTTGGTCCCTTGATAATGGGAGGTTCAACACGTCAGGCTTATTGTGTTGAGGAATATGCTAATAATAATCTCATTAAAATTCATTGTAGACTTAACCACTATTATATAAGTGATTTGCAAGAAATACTTCTTTTTTTGGAGAGACGATTCAGCCTCGATTTTGAATATTTTTCGTACTAATTTACGATAAAATAAAAACATATTTATGATACATGTGTTACTGCAAAGTGAGAAACCGTACCATCATATTGTCGTTCTACCTGACTGTACATACATATACGCAAATCCAATTTACAAACAAGCCTGACAAAGACATGTCACTAATAACTGTAAAGTTATCAAATACTAAACTTAGACCGATATATCATATATATGTATTGTCGTTCTACCTGAGTATCGAATATCAACGCGATGACAGAGAGAAGAAGTATGAAAGCTGACGCATGTGTATGCATGATCAGTCCATTTCTTGATTTGCCGTGTTTGGTGTGTGTATATATATACCGTCTATCTAATGTTTATGGCAGTTTGGGTTGTTTGGGTCGTAGGTCCCGCAGGATGAACCTGCTTGCAGTTGCTGCAGGTACAGGCCTCTCAGGAACTGCAGGATAGGACGGCCGACGCCGAAGGCGGACTCGCCGCCGCCGGTGGATGTGGATCGACGATCGCCGTCCAGGTCCAGCTGACGCGCCGACCCTGACACCGCCAGCAGCATCAGCACCGCGATCAGCAGCGGCAAAACCAATGACCTGCTGATGATCGACGTGGCCATCCTTACACAGCGCAAGCTGGCACACAGCTAAATTTCAGCGTAGCTAGCTAGCTCTTGTGTTTTGCTCTCTGATGAGCTACCTTGATATGATCTGCTGATCTGATCGATCTGCACGGGTATATATAGGTGCTTCTTCAAAGCTCTGCGAAATTTCCATGCAAGATTTTGCCTTCTTAATGACGACGTGTGCGACTCGACACTGCGCGGACTGGGACTGCGGTAGTCGGTAGACTGAGGGCGCACGAGCTGAGTCCGGTGCTGCTTTCACGCGTGTTTCTTCATTCTGCTTCTACATGCATACATACCGGTAGGTCTTCAGAACGGAAAACTGCATCGAGCCCAATTGCAAAGCTTTACATATCTCTGTTCTCTGGTTATGGCCGGATGCCGATTGCCGGCCGGCCTAGGGTTCATCAGCAGGAGCGCATCGTGCAGTGATCAATGCCACCGTGCATCCAGACGTCAAGCGCGGCCCCGGCCGGAGTCTGGGTCACACCGCCGATGTATTTCCTTCATGCATGTCCGACGTGTCCAAACTCCAACAGATTTACAGCATATTTGATCGCAACTTGATTAATTATAGAGGAAAATTCAATAGCGGTTATTCAACTTGGTCTGCTGCTCCCTAGCTGTCCAGCCTCTTCTTCCTTCCTTCCTTCCCTCTCTGATCTGCTGCTCCCCCTTGCCCATCCAAAATTGCTTGGTAGTTTGGGGCCACGGCTTCACGCATTCGACGAAGGCAGTGCCATGGCCGGTAGCTCAAGTATGGCGAGGTCTAGTGATGGTTGCCAGAAATGTTGGACTAATCCCTTGCTGCTAATAAACTACTATTGCCGGACTAATTTAATCCCTTCCTGTTAATAAACTATTGCCTTTTTAACATGGTGCCTGCAGGATTACGTAGACTTTGGTAAATGTACCTGCTTATTCCTAATGCTCATCTCTTATCCTTTTTTGAGACTATCTCTGATAATTATCAATGGTGGCAGTGTGGGTGTTTGGGTCGTAGGTCATGCCGGAGGGATATGGACCTGATGACAGTTGTTGCAAGTACAGCCGTTTGAGGAACTGTATGAGAGTAAGGTTAATAATATAGCCTACTACTGGCTGTATAGATCTTTACAGCCCTTCTCTCAGCCTACTCATATAATGGTTTAGCCCTCTACACAAAATAATGGTCCACTTGTCTCTCTTATAGTTTTCCTTGGTTCTTGTGCCCAAGCTGGCGATAAGCTTGCAGCCCACTTCTCCTCTCTCCTCCACCTCAGCATTTAGCCTTCTTGCAGCCCACTATAATACTTTCTCTGATAGGACAGCCAATGCCAACGCCGGAGGCGGCTTCGTCGCCGGCGGCCCACTTGTCGCCTTCCACTCGGTGCATCGATCCTGACACGACGGTGAGCAGCAGCGGCAAAACAAATTTGCTGGTCATGGCCATTGTGCTGTGCATCGTGTCGGTCCACTGCCCGTTGCTATGTTGGTCGCGTCTCCATTATATTCTACCTCCCTATACTATATTGTATTCGTGCTTCAACTTCAAAACCAGACATCTTGTCCCCCTCAAAAAGAAAAAGAAAGAAGAAGAAACAACCAGACATTTGTCCATCTGATGAGATCTCAAACCATTCTAATTAACTCCATACTACTCCCTCCATCCTAAATTGACCAAATTTATATAATAAGATAATAACATTTATGGCACCAACTAAGTATCATTAGGTTCGTCATTAGTTATATTTTTGTAGTATGCCTATTTGATGTCATAAATTTTTATGTTTCTCTCTATAATTCTAGTCAAACTTGAAAAATTTTGACTCTCCAAGATTCTTAGAATGACTTTAATTTAAAATAAAGAGAGTATATATTAGAGTGGTTTTGAAGGTGGCATTGTCTTTTTCAACTAAAAGAACACATTCTGTTCAAATTATAAGACGTTTGTATTTTTTGAATACATAGTTTTTCTATATATTTAGATACACGTTATGTCTAGATATATTATAAAATATATTTAGAAAAAACAAAATATCTTATAATTTAGAATGGATAGAGCAATAAATTTTAAATTATCAATAGGAAATACTCTTTGAAAATCCATAGGAATACTGTTGCTACACTCTATTTTCATAGGATTTTCATGGGGAAAAAACATCCACCGGAAGCTCTTTGTTAGGAACGAGGCAATTGGTTCTGACAGGATGAAATCAATGCTTTTGATGGTGTACTAGTCCACATGCAAGCATTTCTCTTAATAGCTGATGTAAAATTAAAGCATATTGTTAAACCAATACTATAAATCCTATTCCTCTGAATTTCCTATGAACATCCAAACATCCACTCATACAATTTTCCTATAGTTTCCAATCCTATATTTTGCAGTTGCAATTCTATGAAATTCCTATACCTTTCCTATTCCTATGTTCTGTCATTCCTATATTCCAAAGGGGGCTTAAATGTTGTTGTCTTCCAGCTTTTTCTACCAAACGTCTCTCCACGTGTCCATTTCACCGAACTGAAGTCGTTGATTTTTCATTGAGAGAAAAGGAGAAGAGAGAAAAAACCAAAAGAAAAAAATCTAGCTTTCATTTGGCTTCCTCTGGCTAAGGTGGGCCCAAGCATGCCCATGGGCGGATTTGCCCCAAGCTGATGCCGGAGCCGGGGCCAGTGCGAGGGTGGAGGCCGATATAGGGGGAGGTTGTCGGAGACGAGGGTGGAGGCAACTCACGGGGTAGGGTGGGTCATCGGGGCCGAGGTGGTCGAGGTGCGGATGGGGCGGACTTCGCTAGGGACAGGCAAGGGCAAAGGAAGCTGTGGGCACGGACAGCGGGGCTGAGTGAGTGAAAAAGCGAAGGAAAGTGTAGAGATAAAGAGAGAAGGAAAAAAGATGGGATAAAAAGAAAAGAGTGGAAAATATAGGTGTATTATAGACGCTTCACTATTTTTTGTACCAAGTTTTTTAAGCCAAATGATTCACGAAAAACAATGTTAGCTCCACTGGTAGAGCTCATGGATCCAAATAAAACCAAGAAATTAAAAGTTATTTCACTAATGAAGTTGAGCTATACCATAGTGACTCTTCTTAGGTCTCGTTTGGCACGGCTCCTAAATAAATAGTTTGTGAAGTGGAGCTGTGCCAAACAGGGTTATATTTTTGTTTGGTCCCTCTCCCTAGATAATGGGAGGTCCAACATGTCAGGATTATTGTTGAGGAATATGCTAATAATCTCATTAAATTAAAATTCATTGTAGACTTAAACCACTACTATTTTATAAGCGATTTGCAAGAAACGTCTCTATTTTTTTGGGAGATATGACTTCACCTCAATTTTTGTAAATTTTGTACTAATTTACGATAAAATGAATACATATTTATGTGACATGTGTTACAATAAAGTGAGAAGCCATCACGTTGTCGTTCTACCTGACCATACATATACGCAGATCCAATCTACAAACAAGCCTTTCAAAGACAAGTCACTAACAGTAAAGTTATCACTTATCAAATATACTAAACTTAGACCCATCATATTGTCCTACCTGAGTATCGAATATCAAATCGCGATGACAGAGACAAGGAGAAGTATGACAGTGGACGCATGTTTATGCATGATCAGTCCATTTCTTGATTTGCCGTCGTCTAATGCTTAGGGACTGCGCTAGGGGGGCAGTTTGGGTTGCTTGGGCCGTAGGTCTCGCAGGATGGACCTGCTGGCAGTTGCTGCAGGTACAGGCCTCTCAGGAACTGCAGGATAGGACGGCCGACGCCGAAGGCGGACTCGCCGCCGGCGGTGGATGTGGATCGATGGCCGTCCAGGTCCAGCTGCCGCGCCGATCCTGACACCGCCAGCAGCAGCAGCACCGCGATCAGCAGTGGCAAAACAAATGATCTGCTGATGAATGACGTGGCCATCGTCGTCCTTACAAGTTACAAGCTGGCACACAGTTTCAGCGTAGCTAGCTAGCTAGGTTTAATGTTTGTAACCCTTTGTGTGTTTTCCTCTCTGAGCTACCTTGATATGATCTGCTCTGATCTGCATGCACGGGTATATATAGGTGCTTCAATGCTCTGGCGAAATTTCCACGCAAAACTTGGCTTCTTAATGACGATCGACGTGCGCGACTCGACAGTGCGGACTGAACTGAAGTGCTGCTTTCACGCGGGTTTCTTCAGCTGCTTCTACATGCTGGTCTTCAGAACGGAAAACTGCATGCAGTCCAATTTCAAAGCTTACAATCTCGGGTTGTGGCCGGATGCCGGCCGGCGTAGGGTTCAGCAGGCGCGCGTCGCCGACGACTACTCGATCGTCCAGTGATCAATGCCACCGTGCATGTGCATCCAGAGTCTATAGACGTCAAGCGCGGCCCCCGGCCGGAGTCTGGACCACAACACAGCCGGTGTCTTTCATGAGTCTCCGATCCGACGCGTCCAAAAAAATTTACAGCATGTTTAATTTATCCCAATTGGATTATAGTACAATCTAGAATAATAACATATAGACGAGATAATAATAATAATAATATATATAGATTATGGATTATAACAATTTAGACATACTGATAGGATCTCTAGATTATAGATGTTTAGATTATTATTAGTAGTTGGATTACCAATGGCTTGTAATCACGGGCGGAGCTACGTACAGGCGAAACGGGGCCATGGCCCCCCCTGCCGCCACTAATTCTCCACTAAATGAACAGTAATACGGCTACTGTTCATGCATTTTTAGTCAAAATTGATGAGGCCGGCCCCCCCTCAACTTGAGCTCACGTTTCGCCGCTGCTTGTAATATCAAAAGGAAAACTCGGAACCTAGCGGCTACAATTCGTCTTGTGGACCCTGTGGTCGATATCGTAGTGTAGCCTTTCGGTTGGCGCGCGCGCGGCGTCTTTACCGGAACATTTACGTACATATTACCCCCAACAAGTTATCGTAGCCAGGCAGTTGCATTGTTGCAAGACCGGCACTGAAGACCGAGGAGTGGAAGGGTCAGGAATAGTGTTTGTTGTGTGATTCCACGCCAAGAATAAAAATTGACCATAGACTTGTTTCAAAATTTTTTTTGACCATAGACATTATTCTACTGAAAAGCACTACTGATATGATGGTTGGAGTTCACTAATTGCCTACTGAACCCGGCGTAAACGTATATATGTACACTGCTGTAGATTAATTTTACGTTCTGTGATTATTTTTAAGAAACGTTCGGTGAAAATTCAGAAGGGAGTTCTTCAAAAAAAAATCAGAAGGGAGAAATTTCTAAGAAACGTCCAAGAAAGTTTTTTCTAACTGGAACCAAGGACGGATCAATTGGAATGATGCGGAGCTTGAAACGAAGTACAGTAATGCTTTCCAGCTGGGGAGGTCGATGTTGAAGGAGTGGAAGTTCGAGACAAGTACCTCTTTTTCATTTTGTATTTAAAACTTGACGAATTATATTTATGGTTGATCAGACACGTTTAAGAAAAATGAATGTAGTTAGTTAAGTATGCATTTTCCTTTTGGCAAAAATTAATAAAGATGTGATGACTTGGGACGCTACGGGCGCAAGATATATACTTTTAGGAAGATCCTCGAGCGTTTGAAGCAACTCTAACAAATTTATCGGAATACAAATTTGATGAAAATATCCTCTACCAACCTCTTTAATTGGGTCTCTAAATATAAACAACACTTATTATAGATTTCTCGCTAGTCAAAGATGATGTCTTTCTAGAGCGCACGCAAGATGTAGAAAAAGTTGTTGCAGGTACAAAGTTATGAAGAAAACATTTTTTATTTAAATGACTCTCCAAATGATAATTTTAGAGAATAAATTTTAAAAAAACTCCTAGAGAGACAATGTTCTTAGTTTTCCTTGCTCTTTTCTCTCATACTCATTTTTTTTCTCCTTGTCTTGTAGTTTTAGGTTTTGGGGCTTAGGAATAAACGCCTATCCGTTTACCTTGGAAAAAAAATTATCGCTCGTAGCTTCTCTTTGCCTCTCGTTAAGAAAATTAGATAATTGCAAATTATTTTATTGGTGTATCAGTGCTATATATATGCCGCATTAAAACATGTATATATACCAAGGATTATCCCGTGCAAATGGCCTAATTGCAGAAATGAGGCAATTATTCAGTAGTACTAGTAAGTAGTAATATGAGTTCTTTTGTAATTGATCGATGATGTCAGCAATCTGGATGAAGTCACGAAAATGTTTGTAGTTATAGGTAACTAAGCCCGGTCTAAAATCTCTGTACATTCAAGTCCAAGTCTAATAGTCAAGAGTAAATTCAAAGTTACGATATTTCACATATTCCTGGATCACAATCACATTGATGGAGACTCCAACAGATAACCGATAACTAGATGGGTGCTCGGGCTTCCAAACTACCGCATTCGGCCAAACCAACCGATTGCCTTTTTTTTCTTAAGGATTCATGCTGGCCAATTTCTGCTTTTTTTCCTGCAGTTATACGTAACTTTACTGATGAAGCTATAACGATTTCGATGAAGCATTTGGCAAAGAAGCTCTACATGTGGTCCATATGTGTAGCTCCTTAAAACATGGTATCACATAATCTTATGAACAGCCTACAAGAGTTAGTGGGAGCTGAAAAAAGCTACTATTTTGGTTTCATCTTTATCCACCCCTTCTAAGAGCACGTTTTAATAATAAGCTCCTCAGATGAAGCTCTGTTTGTGCAAAATATAGCTCTAAACAATCTCGTAGCTGGTGGATGAGCGGTGCCAGATAGGACTGTAAATAGTGAAGCTAACTATGGCTGTATATCCAATGATCAAGTGGACCCTATTATTAGCTTATCAGCCGTTCAATAATGGTTGTTTTCTCATAAAAATCCTACTATTTTAACTTATGAGCCAGTCGTCTCTTAGGTGAGACGCGGGGATCCCACCGCCGCCGCCCCTCGGGGCCTCTCCGAGGGCACCCACCCGCCCGCCGCCGCCGCTCCCCCGGTTCGCGGCGGCGGCGGCAGCCCACTTTCTTTCCTCAGCATCATCCTTTCCCCCTCCTCGTCCTCCCTTCTCCCCCATCCATCTCCATTGACGGGCCGCGGGCCGGCCGCATTGAGGATCCGCCCTTCGGCCGGTGGTTCCGGGCGGCTCGGGCCTAGGGTAGCCATGTGGATAGTGCCTGCGGCCGGGGCTTCTTGGGTGACGGTGGCTAGATCTGGATCTGGTCGCCAACACCCTCCTCCCGGCGGCTGGATCTGGATCTGGACGACGACCAGTTCCAACGCCCGGCGGCCGGTTCACGGGGCAGCAGTTTGGGTGAAAACCCCGCCACGCACCTTGTTGAAGGCGTCGCTGAAGCTGTTGCGCCCGTGGGCGTTCAATAACTGGGTGAAAACCGAGCCTGGTTTTTCCGGGCCGGGCGGTGGCGCAGCTAGCCTGTCATTGAAGTTGTTGTTCGTCGGGACCGGGATTTCCTACTTCATGTTACCTTGCTGCGTAGCTCAAGATGGAGGTGGCGATCGATGGCGTAACAGCTCGGCTTTTGGTGGGCAGGCTTGCATCTGCACCAAGTGCTTTGTGCTGTGGAAAAAACATCCAGTCTTCAATGGTGATCGGTGTTCAACGTTTTTAGTACCTTTTTTTAGTCTGGTAAATGTGTTTTTAACGGCTTTGTCTTGACGTTGGTGATCTTATTCTAGTGGAGTTAATATCACGGAGCAAGCTTGTTTGTCGCGTAGAGCTACTCGAGCTCCTTGTTGGGGATGTAATTTTTTCCGTCAGTTTCTTTCTTTTTATTTTTCTGTTGTAATAATGTGGCCTGATTTTATCATGGGTAGATGAAGCCGGATAGTTTCTATCATTTATCTTAAAAAAAAAAGTTCATAAGTTCTGCCGAAG
Organism: Chrysopogon serrulatus; assembly: GCA_015844335.1. Lineage (NCBI taxonomy): Eukaryota > Viridiplantae > Streptophyta > Magnoliopsida > Poales > Poaceae > Chrysopogon > Chrysopogon serrulatus. Next base: position 28,208 of record JADLZL010006846.1, on the reverse strand, counting down.
AGAAGCCGTACTTCTTTTTGCATGTCATGGTCGATTGAGCTTACTCTGCAAGTTCTGCGGTCTTTTACGTCTGCGACTCGTAGGTTTATCTGATTAATCTGCAAGCAAGACATATGTCGGCCGGGTGACCGATCCGCGTGTTCTTATGACGAGAACTTGATTGTCGCGGCAAGAACCAAAAGCTAGCGCTACAACTAACTACACAATGAATTCTTCCCTGGTGATCCATACGGGATGGCTATGTCACCAATGCAAAGTTACGGTAAGGCATCAGCAGCAATACTGCTGGCAGGCTGCATGGAAGACACATTGAAAGTGTCCGGAGTACTGGTGCATGCATTGTTCCAAATCCAAGAGAAAGGATGCACCCCCCGGGGACGAAACTGTACTGATGTTTCAGAATTGCCTAGTGAACACGGCGGTACGTACGCGCAATTAAGACTGTAGATCAAATTGACGTTATCCGAACGTCGTTCAAAAGGTGAAATTTAATTATTCCTGAAAAGCACTCAACCTCAAAAAACACACGGTATGAATTGTATGGTCCATTAGGAAAGACCGATCAATCTGAATTGCGGCCTTCGAAACAAAGGAATATACTGTACTTCTCTAAGTTAAAGTTTCAGAGAAGTAGCTTTTCCTTACTTCAAATCTGACAAGCTTGTTTTGTAATTATTTTCTAATCGTCAGAGTGTTCGGTCCAAATAGAGAATTTCAGGTGGGGATGTTCGCTCCTACTAGCTGCGACCATAAACGCATCCAACTTTGCATATTTGTTTTATGATGAGATCAGCAACCTGATGAAGTCATGAAACGTTTGCACGCCACATGACTAACCGGTCAGAGTTTCCTGTCCAAGTCTATCAGTCAGTCACACATCAGAAATACCCTCTCTGACCGTTATATGCTCTCCGTATACGACAATCCCCAGCCTCCATCTACAGTTCTCATACCGAGTCAAACCATATAAAGTTTAACTATTTTTTTTAAAAAAAACAATATTAATGTATAAATGCTAATGTTATATTATCTTCAGTAATTTTAATCAAAGTTTAGATAGTTTGACTCGAACAGAAATAGAATTGCGTCCTTTTTTTTACGGAGGTGGTACTTACACTTCTCTAACTACTACATACGGATGTGTATCTTCAAGAAATATTTTGCTAACATTAGGCCACGCAAATAAATCAGCTAGCTAGTAGCAGATCTAGAAATGACATTTTCCTAACATTAGGTCGGCAATCTGATGATGACTCATGAAAGGTTTTAGTAGTGCTCTCTCGTCAACAACTTAATCAAATTCTAAAATTGTCCTGTTTTTAACTGATTTTATAGAAAATTGTTTCAAGATTTATAACATTAAATAATAAAAATAATTAGTATTTTTATTTTGATGTTATAAATATTAATATTTTTACTAAATGTGGTCAAACTTTAGAAAAATTGCTTAAGAGAAATTTTAAAATTGAATTATTTATGGACAAAGGATATATATACATATACGGAGCTAGCTGACCCGTCGAGATTTTCTATTCAAGTCCCAAGTCTATTAGTCAGTCTTCCAACGCGATCATCGAGCGAAGGTTTCAGGAGTCAGCTATACTCACGGTCTCAAACATTCACAACGTAACCACGTATAACCACACGACAAAGTTCAACCGCGGGTGCACGCATTCTTGTGCATCCATTTCCCCACAAATGGTTCACAAGGATCGCTACAGTGTAAAGTCGATCGATGCAGCCTTTACGGCATACCTGACAGGATGTGCACTGACCTTTTTTTTTGTTTTGTCAGTAGCAATCCTTTAGAAGCAGCTCTTGCTCCAAATCCAACCATGTATAGGTCCAAATATGGATGAAAACAGATCGGATACGGACGGATATCACTGATACCATATTTGTTTTCATATTTCTGTCCGGATTCAGATTCGAATACGGATAGTGTCATCCATGCCGGATAGAATACGATTGGACATCGATATCATAAATATGCGATTTGAGTAGTCGGATACGGATACTGTAACGGATGTTGAATATCCGGACCCGGATACGAACATATCTAAACACTTTTAAATGAATTCGATCGAACGGACGGTCGAATAAATATCCGTACCATTTTCATCCATAGGTCCAAACGAACTAGAAACACAGAGCATTCGCACCGTGGGTGCTAGATTCAAAAAATCAGACTTCACTAACGATTAAAACTAAGGACATAAAAATAACTAATCCTGTATCTACGTGGGGGAGAGAGAGAGTAGTAGGAAAGGACGAAAGCACTCTCCTGCTGGCCGTGAGATGGAGAGGGAAAGAAAGTTTTTAATCATCTACTCCCTCTGTCTCTAAATAAGTGTCGTCGTGGGATGCATGCCATAAGTTTGACTTGATTTGTAGAAAATACGTGCAATATTTATATCTCCAAATAATTTTGTTAGAAAAATAGATCCAAAGATCTTTTCGATGATACTAATTATGATACTAATCTATAATATTTATTATTTATTAAAATAGTTGGTATTTGTTTCTCGGAAAACGGCGACACTTATTTAGGAACAGAGGGAGTATGGACAGAGGGGCAAATCTACGTGAGTCGCCGGGTCGTATGACCCTGATGGTTTTCTACGGATCCACTATATACGTATTTTTTCACCAGTCAAGACCTCGGTAAAAAAATACGATGATCCCGGTGGCCAGCGACAATAGGCCCAATACAGTTAAATTGAATAGACAAGTCAGTTTCTAAAATCCCAGTAAGCTACTCCCTCTGTTCCATGGACTTTGTCGTTGGAAAACCGTGCCCCTCTCACAAACACGCTTCCCGGACGACATACTCCAAGGGACGGAGGGAGTACAACCCAAGAGAGAAGGCTAAAAATCACGTATTTCTGCAGCTTTTGCCGCAGCCCTTAGATTTAATTCTTCTCCATCTTCTGGCCTTTCCAGCTTCCGCCTTCGAAACGCTCGTGCCAACACGTCGGAGCTCTCGCCGCCGTTCCATGATTGCAGCCGACCAACCATCTTTCCGTGTTGACGGCGACGACTATCGGGCGGACGGCCGCCGCCGCTGCCGCTCTCCGAGTCTCCGTTTATTCAATCATGTCCTACCGAGGTAACCTAAACCCAAAAATCCAATCTTGTTTATTTAATCCTGTTCTACCGAGGTAACCTAAAATTTTAATTCCCAAAAATCCAATCTCAAAATTATTCTTTGCTCCCAATCTACAATTGTGCGATGCTTGTAGCTTGGTTTTTTTGTATTTTTCAGCGCAAAAGACAATTTGCTTGCATTCCAAGATTATATACTACTATCCTAGAGAGTACGTGCAGGGTTCATCTTCGTACTCTCGCATCTCGATTCTCAAATCCTCCGGAGTTTAGAAAAAAAAATTCTCAAATCCTATGACCAAGAAAATTACCGCCAATTGTGGAGGGACACAATAAGAGGTAACTAATGTTGTGATTTGTAAAACCTTTTTTCTCACAATATGTAGTTATTATCATATTAATTTAGTATTATGTATGGTATTATATTATCTCAAACTATAAGTTAATACTCAGTTAGTACCGAGGTCCTGTTTGCTAGAGCTCCGCTTCAGTTTTGGTTCTGACTTATCTAGAGGAGCCCTACCAAATGTTTTGTAAGAATCTTTTTCTAATGAAAAAAAGAGAAGTCCATTTTGGAAGAGCTTTGAAATGGTTTTGGCTCCTCCGAAGGTGCTTTTGAGGAGAAGTCTTGCCAAATATTCCTGACTATGGATCCCGGTGACTAAAAATCCTGGCTTTGCTCCTGTATGGACCCCACAGATTGATGTGTATGCTGGAGCTGTCGAACTCCTGCTCGGCTCGATTTCATGGTTCGATGTAGTAGCACTACATGTGCCGTAGAGAATAAGCTGAAACAATCGTAAACAAGCTGAAACAAGCGGACTAAAAGTTTAGTCCGCTTGTTTCAGCTTGTTTACGATTGTTTCAGCTTATTCTCTTTTACAGAACCAACCGAAACCAACTAAAACCAGCTGGCTTCATACCAGCCGAACAGATGTACATGTATTGGAGTTTTCGTTTGAAGTAGAACATGTCGTATGAAGTTGAACTTTGTGTAACGATAATGTATTGTTCAAATAAATCCAAGGTCCATATTACTGTGATTTATTCAGTCACCAAGCATCTACGGGAGTTACCATGCTACCTCGCAACGTAAGTGTAAAGTTAACTTAGGAGCCGTAGCTCTGTACAGTACATATTATTATTTATTTCCATATTTCTGTGTATATACAAACAAAAGGAGTGCGCGAGCCGACTGCTTGCCGGCACGTACATAGCAATAACTAGAAAACTATAATAAGTACAATACTTGAATCCGACCTGGAATTAAAGAACTGTTGCAAGCATATATTAGTAACAATAATAACGTTAGGGACCGAGCGAGCTCTAATCTGCACCGTCGCTCTCCTTGTAACAGAGCTGATCATGAGGAGACAGTTCATGCACGGCCAGCTCCATCCCTCCTGCTGATCATCTCGACGGAGGCGGGCAGTTGTCGTGTACGTCATAAGTGCCGCACGAATGGCCTGGTCCTGATTTCTTCGTCTCCACCTGCGGCAGCAGGCTGCTGTGCAGGAGGCCTCGCCCATGAGCCGCCGCCGAGGACGACGTGGTTGTCGTCGCTGGTGGCGGCGGCGGCGGTGGCGCCGCCGGCAACTCCCGCGCCGCGGCAAGGGTTGCCGAACCCGACGCGGCCACGAGAACCAGGAGCATGATGATGACCGCCGCAACCTTTCTCACCATGGACGACGTGGAGGTGATAGCAAACGCCATGATTGGTGCTCGGTCGGTTCACAATGCTCTCTGGATCTCGCTCTCACTCTGCCTTGTTAATTTCGAGGGTTGAGGGGTAGGAGACGTACAGTTTTGTTTTTCTTTGGGATGAACTACCGGATCAATGCAACTTGGGTAGTGATGAGTGCTATATATATGAGTTGGAGTACGTACGTAATCACCTCGTACTTATAATAAAGGAATGCCGGAAGCTGTTCTTGCATTGCATGCCATGGTCGGTCGATCGAGCTTACTCCGAAACTTCCATGGTTTTTTCGTGTGCGACTCGTTGGCTAAGCTGATGACTGGTTCGCGCGCAATCCCAAGCAAGCAATGCGCACACAAGTACATACACAAAAACTACGCGGTTTCTATATAGCTCCATCTACTTCACTAGTCTTAATTAAGTCTACATTTGTGCGCAAAAGAAATCGGTCGCGCGATCTGTTCTTATGAACTCGCGACAAAATCGAAAGCTAGCTAGCGCTACAGTTCGTCCTTGACAGGTATAGTAGCTTTCCGTGACGGTGTGTCGGTGAGGCAATTCCAAATACCGGTGTGGCATGTCCAAACTAACTGAAGAAATTCATCAGTGTCACAACCATCAATGGTCGGTGCGATCTGCAGTTCATATATGGCGTTATACTCTCTTATGACTTGGATGTGTTGGGCCCTTGGGCCCATGTGTACATGCTTCGTGTCATGGGCGCAGTCAGGTCTCGAGTCTGTGTGTCATGGGCCCAGCCAGGTCGTCGATTGATTTCAAGCCTATTGTGAGAAAGAGCTACATATACTGGTGAGATGTTTAGTTTGGAGCTTTTATTTTTATTCTTTTGGAAATGGAAAATATCTGGCCTCTACAGCACATAGCCAATTCTTTCTAGATTTCAAAATTTTTAAAAAAAATCTTTCTAGATTCTAGCTCAACACTGGACAAATAAAAGAGGAAAGAACACATTCAAATATAGCGAAATCAAAAGCAAAGTCTATTAGGCCCAGTTTGGATCCTTGGAATTGAATTTATTTTAATAATTATAATTTAGGTACATATTAATTTAGCTAGTATGGTTGTATATGAAATATATCGATATATTATTGTTGGTCATATAAGGGAGATACTTATATGTTGTATTTCTACTATAAGTAGCGTGTTGAAGAATGTGCCATAAGTTGGAGAGAGTAGAAACATAGCATGATGATCTATAGAATTAATTTCCATCTCCCACCCTACGAATTTAACATAACCTTATATATGTGAACTTAGAACCATTATGGAAGTTATGGAAGGATTCAAAAAAAAGGAAAGTTATAGAATATCAATTTCCAAGCCAAATAGCCTAATCCATTAAGTAGAATTAAATTCCTCTAAAATGAAAGGATCCAAACATGCTCTTATTATTATTTTGCCACCCATTCTTAGCGAAGACGCCTATGGCGACAACCTCCAAAGCTTTGCTTGCTAAACAGATTTTTTTATTTCCCTTGTGCCCTCACGCTGCACAGCTCCTTGTCCTTGTCCTTAAATTTATACTCCCTCCATTCCAAATTAGCTCTATTCAGCCGCTGATAAGCTAAAAATAGCTGGTTTTTATGAGAAAAAAATACTATTGAAAAGGCTAAGCCAGCTCATAAGCTGAAACGAACATAGCATCTTGGAGAGTGAAAGCAAGTTTGACTAAAATTTTAGAAAAAAGCACACACAAAAAATATGACATTAAATAGATATACTATGAAAATATAACTAATAAAGAATCTCATATAATGGTACTTAGTTGGTATCATAAATATTATTATTTTATTATATTTTAATTTTGACTCCAATATTCCTGAATGACTTATAGTTTGAGACGGAGGGAGTACATTGATACTTGCATATATTGAATTAAAAAAACCTTAAAAATAGCAATACCCAACAAATATCCTATATAGCTCCACCAATACATGTTTAAACTTTGAAACTAAAATTAATGAACCATACTTTTCACGCTACACTACTCGAACCCAACATATAACCAGGTACCTATCGACCTAAGTTTCCCATCTCTAGCTAGTTCTCTACGGGCATCCAATGTGAGGATCACTGCTTCCACACGAATGGCCTGCTCCTGATTTTTCCTCCTCCAATGACAGCAGCAGCCTCTGCAGGCCTCGCCAATGCGATGGCGACCACGTCGCCGGTGGCGCATCATTGTTGGTGGAGATGCCACCGGAGGCGGCGTCCTGCAGTGCTCCCGGCAACCCCCGCGCCGCGGCATGGGTGACCAAGGCCGAAGTGAGCACGAGCACCAAGAGCGTGGCCGCCATAGCCTTTCTCATCGTGGACGTGGAGGAGACAGACGACATCATTAATTACTAGTAGTAGCTGCTCACACTTCACAGTGTTCTTTTCTCTCCTTGACTCCTAGGCTTCGACGCCTAGCTTTACGATTTATTTTTTTTTTTTTTGAATTTGGATTTGGAAGCGATTCGGTCGAGCTGCTACCAAATTAACGACTTGGCTAGTACTAGCTAGGATGCTATAACTATAAGCATTAGGGTACGCGATCGATCACTATAGTATTTATAGGAATGGGATGTGGAAGCTCTTGTTGCATTGCATGCATGTCAAGGTCGAGCTCACACTGAAAGTTCCATGGTTTTACCTTTTATGACGTGTGCGACTCGTCGTAGGTTAAGCTGACTAATTCGCAAATAAAGCAAGCTAGGATGCACACGTATACAAGTCCACGCTGTGCACCGACGTCAAGTACTCACGTGTGTTTAATTTAATTTGGCGCAAAAGATGTCGGTCAGGCGATCCGTTCTTACGAATTTGCGACAAATTCCAAAACTAGCGCCCCAATTCGTCATTTGTGGTGATGTTGATGTCGCTCTTTCTCCTTTCGGTGGAGTTGGGCTGTTAGCGTCGTGTTATTTGCATTGCCGTGAGATCCCGGCAAGTTACGGTTGTGCAGTTTCACTGCACCGGCATGGAAGACGGAGAGAAAGTGTCAGGAATACTGCTGCGTATGTAGTTCCAATTAATCGGAGATCGAGAACAAACTCATCGATCGATCGAGGAATTGGTAATAGTAGTGATTATATATTTGGCATTTTTACTAATTGCCGCCTTGTGTGATCATGGAGTACACTAAGTGATGTGCGCTGATTTGATGTTTTCCTAACGTTCAAAAGGAGAAACAATTTTGCTTTCGGTCGGAAAAAGGGAGAAATTTCCAAGAAGGGCGTTCAGTGCCAAACACACACGCGATTACTCCGTATGAACCGTCTAATCCATGAGAAACTGATTGATTGGAAATGCGGCGCTTGATGAAGTAAGCAAACAAATTATGGGGCACTTTATAGTTGGTGAGAGAGCTGAAAGAAGTGAAAGTTCGAAACAAGTACAGTACCTTGTTCTCTATTCAACTTTGATGAGTTATGTTTCAGGAATCAGGACTAGTAATTAATATATTTAATTTGCTGGTGGGCAGACAGTTTCATGCAAAGAGAGGGTATCTTTTCTTTTCCTTTTGAATTCGAATATCTTTCAGGTGCATATACCTTTTCCTTTTGTTTATGAGATCATCAGCAACTTGATGAAGTCACGAAGCATTTTGCGTAGTAGCCAGTCAAAAATTCCTATTCTAGTCTAAGTCTAATAACTGGCGGTCGGTCTCGAAGGGAAAAAGGTCTCTTTCCATCACTACTACTGAGTACGTTATTGTTACTCACATTCACAAATCGCAATCACATAGCTGGACGGAGACTACTCGCCAAATATAGTCCTGCCCCGAACAGCACGGACCATCGGATTTTCCCCAGGAGGAATCCTGAACGTCGGGTCAGAATATTCCGATTCCTTTTCCGATCACGAGAATATTCCAATTTGGCAACGAGCGAGTTTGACGTCGTGCGCGCCATGAATGGGCCGAGTCAGGGCCAGAACCGACTCAACCGAGTAGCATTCATGCATGCTACTGGACTCGACTCGACCGGACTGCCGGTGAAAATGTTCAGACGTGCTAAGCTAGCTCGTGGATCACGCGTCTATGTGTAGTACTGCCCTTCTCTTCTTTTTCCAACATCATCAAATCAGCAAACAGAGTCGGACTGGCGTGGTCGTGGTCGTACGCGCCATGAATTGGCCGAGTCAGTGCCAGAACCGACTCAACCGTGTAGCATGCATGCATGCTACTGGACTTCTCAGATGCGTGTTTCCTCAAAGTTTTCATGGGAGGAAACCAAACAAGTACTACAGTTGCCTGACTAAAAGTACTACTAAAACAGCCTTAATTACAATTTCATTAAATTTTTTAAATGTACAATCGTTCGTTAAGTTCTGGATAACTCTCGTTTTGAGCGAAATACGACACACCGATCTGGCTTCAGATCAAAAGACCCGAACCCTGCAACCTTAGCACCACAATTCCTCGGGTTATCAACCGTGTCACCAACCGATTGACTTCCCCAAGAAGGCTAATCCCTGCCCGCGAAACGAAAAAACACAAGTAAGAACTCGAAAGAACACAACTCAGAAAGTTGGGACAACTGCATATGAAGGATTAAGCTCATGAGTTGAGGTTCCACAAACCGATGTCAATGGACACAATAATCTTAAGCGAAACCCAAAAACCTAATGACGGCGGCGGCTACGGATTATAAAGGTCTTAGGGTCGCCGTCTACCCTATGCGCCCCCCTAATGGGTTCAAGACGAATATGGTGATGTAACACCTAGACAGATTTTGCACGCTGACTTGTTTCAACAATTCACATTGATTCCGAAGGTATTTTGATGTGAGACCAGTTGCATTGGCTTCCTTATCAAATTATCTTTCCAACCATGGGTAGTTCATCGAAAACGGAGTCCGGATGCGTCCGTGTGACTAGTTGGAAGGCAGTATGGTCCTAGAGGCCAAGACAGACTCGAAATCGTGTTGGACTGGACCTTCGGCTTGTGTTGCACGTCCTGGCTGGTCTCCCTCGCCTCCAGACCTTCCTCAAGTTTCTCATGACCCTCTACAATGTTCCTAAGCAACATAACATTATTATGTAGCAATCTATTTTCAAAAGTATAAAATGGATCGCTTAAGAATAAGCTCACCTCTAAATTTAGTTGACGCATTCGAGCTTGGATCATTGGACCTTGCACAACAGTAGGAGGATCAGCGGGTGTATCCGAAGGAGTGATGTCCTCATCACTTCATTCCATAAATAGAGTTGATGTAGCACTCATGCTAGTCAATTTTTTTAAAAAAAATGTTTAGGTTTGCAGAAAAATTAGCAGTATTTATATCCCTAAAGAATATTATTATAAAAATATACGATTTATCTAATGATGCTAAGTCTATGTCACAAATTTATATATATATATATATATATATATATATATATATATATATATATATATATATATATATATATATATGGTCAAAAATAAACCCGTTTGACTTCTTGAAAAGCAAGAATGACACTTTTTTTTTGGGACAGAGGGAGTACTTAATTAAATAAAGTGAAAATATCAAGTATTACAAGTTATGTCATCAAAAGTACTTAAAATGTGTATTGTTTTGCATAAATATGTGTAGAAAAACCAATAATAATCAAACAAATTGATAAAGCCAACAGTCTATCAAGTAGCTAGTTGATCACCTCCTCCAAATTGATGGCAGGGTTACTTTTGTTTTTAATTTGTTAGACTAATTATTCTCATGCATGGAATAAAAATCATGTAGATAATGAATTAAGCTTATAGCTCAGTTGGTTAGGTTCGTTTGATTGGGTGGGAGGGGCGGTGGTGGTGTATTCTCGGTGGTTAGGTTCGTTTGATTGGGTGGGAGGAGCGGTGGTGTATTCCCCGCATTCAAAGATTGTGGTCGACGCTATACCGTGTGATTTGAAGGTAGACAAATATATTTAATAAACTAATTAATAAGTAAAATGTAGGGATCAACATCTACATCACAAGCGAGCCAATCATCACTTTATTCTGAAAATTATTCTGAAAAGCATACGTCTCGGACACTTACAATAAAGAAGCCAAACATTATACACTATAAGTAATTCTCGTAATCATCACACACATTATTGTCATCCTAGCGATGTCCACACAACACAAATTAAACGTCGCACTACTTTAAATAAGTACATCTATTGATGGCGCCATTCACCAAGGATTTCTCCCTGTTTGCCTTCAGTCAACCGCGATGGTGGCAAGGCGGATTCTGTGGGCTAAAACTCCCGCAGGAGTGATCTGGACCGTTCAGTTGCTGCAGGTACAGGTGTTTGATAGACTGTATGACAGGATGGTCACCACCGGAGGCAACCTCGCCGGCCCATGTATCGCCCTCAAGCCGCCGCGCCGACGACGATCCCGGCGATGCCAGCAGCATTATCATCAGCACTACAATCATCAGGGGAAAAACGAACCTGGTCATCATCATGGCCATCTACGAATTGTGTGCTCCTGCTGCAACCTCTGATGCTCCGAGAGAAGTAAAATTTGCACTGCGCTTAAGTTATTATCGGCCTGTTATTAGCTATATATCGATCGAAAGGGCTCAGTTTTCTGCTCGATATATATGATGAGATGAATGCCCGGGTGATCGCACGGGCATATTATATATAGAAGTTTTAAAGACTTGTGAAAACTCCAAGCGGGCTATAGCTCCATCGTTATTTACGTGTGTGTGTGTGTGTGTGTGAGTGACTAAACGTAGTGCGTTAACTGAGACCACGAGCTAATTTGCAACGTGGCTTAATTATGTTCTGCTGCGGTGTGACTAAACACAGTGTGTGACTAAACGATCCTCGCAAGTCGTAATAAACTTACAAAAGTCCTTAGTTTCGGCTGACATACGGTGGGCGTGCAATACCCGGGACGACGGTCATCGTTGTGCATGCACGTCGCCGCTTGCTAGGACACCAAACAAAGTTTGTGACACTGTAGCTCCATAGAGTAATGTCAATAATCACTATGGGAAACAAGCTTTTGCTTTGCCGAAAGTGCCTGGGGCACTCGGCAAAAAGCCCCAAATGCACTCGGCAAAGCCTTTGCCGAGTGCCGCACTCGCAAAAAAGCACTCGGTAAAGAACCTGTCGGCAAAGGTTTCTTTGCCGAAAGTGCCAATATTATCGGGCACTCGGCAAAGCCTTTGCCGAGTGTCCGATCAAAATGAAAAAAACCGAAAAATAATAGTAAAAAAAAATTTTTAATCGGGGAGGACCCCACCGACCGGCGCCCATCCATCTCTGTCCGGTGGGATTTTTTTTGGCATTTTTGAAACTATGTGTCCAACGGGATTCGAACTCATGACCTCTCCCTCAAGCGGCACCTCCCCTACCACTGTACTACACACTCACATGTGTCTATATTCCGTTTTAGTTTCCTAAATATTATATAAAATCGAGTGAAAATTGCTTGTTTAAGGCTCTAAACGAATTCAAATAAAAAACTTGTCAACTACAAAGTTTCATAACTTTTCGAGATCTACAATTTTTATTTAAGGAGTTTCTCCATCCGAGGTCGTTTATAAAATTCGAATTTCAAATTTAAGCGGATTCAGATGCGCTTTAGCATGATAAGATGAATTCAAATGAAAAATTGTAAACTACAAAGTTTCATAACTTTTCGAGATCTATAACTTTCATTTTGGGTGTTTTCCCCATCTAAGATACTTTCAAAAATTCAAATTTCAAATTTGAGAAATGTGAGCGTACTTTTTCGTTAGTAAAATTAATTTAAATTAAAAAATATTCAACTACAAAGTTGTATAATTTCTCAAGACCTATATCTTTCATTTTGGTCATTTGATCATCCGATATAATGGTAGAAACATGTTTTACAAATCTTATATATGTCTCTTGTAGTATCGTAAATTACAAGAGAGAGATGTAAGATTTTGTGAATAGATTTAATTTTACTTTTATTAAATTAAGAAATGGCCAAAATAAAAGTTGTAGATCTTGAAAAGTTATACAATTTTATAGTTGAAAATTTTTTTCATTTAAATTAATTTACTGCTCCAAAATATATTCTGAAATGTGTCTTTGCCGAGTGCAAAAAAAAAAAACACTCGGCAAAGATCTTCTTTGCCGAGTGTCAAAAAATAACACTCGGCAAAGAGACTTCTTTGCCGAGTGCCAAAAAAGCACTGGGCAAAGAGCTCTTTGCCGAGTGTTTTTTTTTGGCACTCTGCAAAGAAGCCTCTTTGCTTAGAAAGTGCTTTTTTTGCCGAGTGTTTTTCCCTTGCCACTCGGCAAAGAGCTCTTTGCCGAGTGCCCGAAAAAAACACTCGGCAAAACATTTGACACTCGGCAAAGAGCCGGATTCCGGTAGTGAATAGAGTCATCAAGTGCTTGTGGCTATTAGTCAATCTCTAAGAGCCAAACTATACAATAATGACCCTCTTATTTGTCTATAAAAAACTTTTTTATTGTTATTTTTATCCATGTCTCATATTCTCTTTTCTAATCCACCTCACATTCTCTTAATGTATAGGCCATCAATGCCTATACTTCGATGCCCAATTTATTGCTTCCATGGAACCAAACTCTCCTCTCCTCTCTCTCTCTCTCTCTCTCTCTCTCTCCCCCTCCTCTCTTCTTTCCTCCACATCAGTATTTGCTTGGCTATAAGCTAATTATGCACTTACTCTAATTACACAAATCATTTTTTATGGACGTCTCCTCTTATATTCTAGAGGTGGTTCACCTTTAGCGAAGGTTAGGAAGAAACACGGTAGCTTACAAAACCACACCTACAAATCTACTATTTCTACTGGCGGTTCTTAGAAATATACTCCATGAAAAAGAACATTGGTCCCGTCTATGTTGGTGGTTTCCCATTGCGTTGGTGGTATATAATATGGGCTATGAGGGTTCTCTCATAATTGCATCTTGTAATTCTCTTTCCGAACACGTGTTACAATAAGCTAGCAAAAAACAACCACTATACAAACCACTGTAGAGGTACCATTGCTGGACTCATTTGGAGGTGAAAAATGCAAACATAGTTAGGGGAGATTTTGCCCATAATTTTTATAAGGAGGTGGTTTAAAGAGAGAAAATTATGCCATCGCTAGCATATTTTTGAAGTTACTCATATACTTCTTCCATAATTCAGGTGTCCATCTAGCAAGAGAGCATGATTGTTAAGTTTCCATTTTATATTCTAAATAATATATCAATTTAGGTCTACTTTTTCCCCAGCCTACTTGTACGGAACGGGTCACATGATTCTCTAGTTATTTTGTCTAAATCTCTTGCTTCTTATAAGATTATAAGATAAGAGGTTGTCTATGAATAGAGATTGTGTAGATCTAGATATACAAGTAACCATGAATGGATAGGGTGGAGAGAGAGGTGATCTTTTTTTGTGACATGAAAATAAATAATTTTACAATTTAACTAGAGTCTTTAAATGAGAACAATCTTGTGCAATTATATGTTTTGGTTAATGCTAAAGATGAGCATGTCATGAATGCGCGTGAAACAAAGGCTTGCTATCTCTTTTGTCCAAGATGTCCACAAATTTATCGATGTCGCCGAAAAACATGCATTCACTAAATAGACAAAGGATATATATCGTCTGTGACGATGTGACTGCGTAAGAGTCACTTAGTATGGTAAGATTCAAATATGATAAAATCACACTTACTCAGGATATTTCATGGAGAAATACATAATTTGGGTCCATAATGGATGAGGTTTAAGAGGAGTTAGTGTTGAAACTTATGGTAGGCACTAGCACAAAAAAGATTATAGGAGGAGTCGAAGGGTTGTGTGGAAGTGCATGAGCAACCTATCCGCCGCCAGCCGCTTGATGATGATCCGGATCAGGTATACGCAAATGTGTCGAAGTGCATGCTGAACAACGTACATGTGGAGCTCCAGTTACAAACAAACCACTAAACTTTATTCAAGCAATTACAATACATATAGTTCATCGAGACTTACAATAAAATAAGAAAGCACTGAAAAATATACTCATCGTCACATGCATTATTGTCATTATATCGACTATTTAAATACCCAAAGCCAAACCTGTATATGTATATATTTCACTAGCTATATATATGCTTGTCTATCTATTGATGTATACCGTACGTGCAGGTGCGCTGTGTCGTCGTCTCTCTTCTCCATTTCAGTGTCCATGCGGGCACGGTGGGTTGCCTGGGTAATTGCTCCCGCACGAGGGATGTGCTCCTCCTGGTGGTGCTTGTTGCAGTCGCTGCAGGTACAGGTGCTTGGCGAACTGTATGATAGGATGGTCGCCGCCGGAGGCGACGGGCAGCTCGCCGCCGGTCCATTTCTTGTTTTCGATACGCCGCGCTGAGCCCAGCGCCGCCAGCAGCATCAGCACCGCCATCATCAATGGC
Organism: Chrysopogon serrulatus; assembly: GCA_015844335.1. NCBI lineage: Eukaryota > Viridiplantae > Streptophyta > Magnoliopsida > Poales > Poaceae > Chrysopogon > Chrysopogon serrulatus. The sequence goes on along the minus strand of JADLZL010006846.1, from coordinate 13,031 downwards.
AGAATGAACCTGTTCATGATCATGGCCATATCTACGAACCGCTATTGCTTTGCTGCAGCAGTGCAGATGACTAGCTAGGATCGGAGAACTAATTAAGAGACAGACAAAATAACTAGGACTGCTTAAGTATGTAATTAATCAGCTTGTTAGCTATATATGGGCGATCGATCGAGCTAGCTTGGTTTTTTGCACGATGGTTGGATTGATGCTGAGTGAGTGATCGATATAGTTTGTTGCACGGGACCACGGGTATATATAGCCATGCATGCAGACATAGGTCAAGTGGCTTAACGCTTTGGGAAAATTTCAAGCAAGATATAGTATAAAACAGTAGTTAGCTCGTTTGCTTACTACTCCAGGTGTGTACAGCATGTGGCTTGGCACGAGACGACGTCAAGTGCGGTATAGACTGCATCACTTGCGACTTGCGAGTACGAGCTAACTAGTAATATAATAACGCGCTCTCACGCGGGTTCAATTCCCTGCTAGCTACTGGGAGCTTTCAGCTTCTTGGGTCTGAAGAAGTCGAGCGAACTGCAATCTCTCCAGTCACGAAACTTGAAAGAAATGGATCGCTCAGTTCTTCGTTGCCGACACACACCACCGGCTTTCTCAGTGTCAGCTAGCTAGTCTGATGCGCTTGTATTGTGCATGCATGGACGACGTCACTGCTGGCGGGGGCTTATATTGCGTCAGCATCTTGGCCAGCATAACAGCAAAGGCAGGAGAACAATTGCAAGCAGGTTTCCGTAAGAATATACTCCGGGACAAAGCTAAGGGCTTGTGTAGAGAGTTTGGATATTTTTAAAATGCTATGGTAGCTCTATATATAGTGAAATATATCATAAGAGTGTATATATACTTTTGTCATTGTGTTACTAATATACCATAAAAAAATTAGTGATAAAAACACAATATTTTTAGGTCATATCAATGTCCAAATGACGCTTAATTATCTGTGTACTATGCTGACTGTACCTTTATGAAAGGATTTATTCTTAGGCCCCGTTCGAATCCTTGGAACTGAATTCATTTTGATAATCATAATTTAGATGCATATTAATTAAGATAATATGGTTTTATATGGATTCTATTTGTATATGATTGTTGGCTATATGAGAGAGAGACACTTATGTGTTGCTTCTACCATATAGGGGGCGAGTTAAAGAGTATTATAAATCATGGTGATCTATAGAATCAATATATTTACTTTCACTTTATTAATTTGAAGTAGGCTTATATGTGAACTTTAGAAAGTGGTGGAATGTCAAATTACAAGCCAAATAACCTAGGGTATTAAGTAGATTTCAATTCCTGCGAATGAAAGGATCCAAATAGTCCAGTAAATAGTATAACTGGTGAGCTTATTGTAGTCTTTGAAAGACTTCCACTATTATTGCTAGCTAATGGTAGAGCCAAGAGGGCAACTGGTAGCGAGTAGCGACCTTGTCTGTTGTGTTATGGTCTCCTCTATATATATCTCGTTATATGCCCTCGCTTCGCTCCTGACTATATATTGTTGATTTGTCCGGTATTTATGGGTTGTATATTTGTCTTGCATCACTTGTGCATAATTTTTTTCCATTTAAGTCAACGTTTTTTACTTGCCAATTAGCATTGTCGGGTGTCTTAAAGTTTTCACTATAGTTCCATTGCACGTTACACGTTTTTGAGGAAAGGATGTTCAGAAATTTTGATTGCACGTTCTTCAGTCTATATATGTGCGGTTTTGCATGCATTCCCCCCAGTCTTCTCTGAAGAAGGTTGATCTGAGAAACGTTTTATATGTTGTCCATCGACCCAACACTGTGGAGCCGACTCCATTATTGAGGGTAAATGTTCCGTATAATGCATCTAAAAGAGATAGAGAAGGGCAGTCAGCGTTTCCTGTCGAAGTTATCTAAGTCAGTCACGGATGGCACTTTATGTTTGCAAGTCGTTCGCAATCACTGAGAGATGAACACCCACTAAACATGAGCCACGATGCCCTCTGCCCCGGCATGCGTTACACCTTTCCCTTTCCTTTCTTTCTTTCTCTTGTTGAGAATGGAGAAGAATATTTGCTGTCCCCTTTTGGGAGAGATGAACGGATGAGGAACTGCTAGGATTCTTGTACTAGGAAGCAGCAGGGAATGTTACTTCCGCCTTTTGTAGGCCCCAGTTCCATTTTATAGGCGGACCGGATTGAGTGGATGGACGGTGGGCCAGCCGCGAGGTTTGACACTGCGGCAAATGGTGGGCCGACAGCCCGACACTAGTGCGTCCACGGGCCACGGTCCAGTAGGATTGTTCATACCATGCCCCTCCAGCGGTCAGACGCGGAGAAAAATTGACTCGCGACATTTTTCCCCACGGGCCACGAGATAACTTCACGTAACATGTACAGCAGGTAACGTAACACAATCTTTCTTAGTTTATACATTAGTTTTTCTTTCTAGCTTGTTCTCGTGAATTTGTGCAGTAGTTTGATGCAACTGATTGACGTCTCCATGAGAGTTACGTCTCCATCTATTTCTTTTTCGCTGCACAGGGAATCTAAAAAGGTATAGAAAGGAAGAAAGAAATTACTTGCTGATGTGCGTTACATGTGCCGTGTGCGACTCGACAGAGTGACTGAGTGAGTTCAACTGATGAAGTCATCAAACACAAGACCTGCGCCCTGCGGACGGCGGACCGGCCGGCGCTGCTCATCCCGTCAGCAGTCTTTCGCAAGGGAAATATGAAATAATCTGATCGATGCAGCAGGCCCCAGCATCCGCACTAGTGTTTACGCACATAATCCCATTATTTTAGTATCTTTCCGATCTAGATTTGGGCATCGATAAATAGATATAATCATGTAGGTCTACTGAACAATATAATATATTTGCAACATATAATCATTTCCCCCATAAGTAACATATCATCTTCTTATAAATTGGCTTTGATCAGAGCACTGTTTTTGGAGATCCTGTGATGGTTCCGTGAGATGTATATACAAACTAGCAGGGAACCCCGGGGGTGGAGAAGGGGGTTGGGCCCAAAAAATAATAATAATAAAAAACAGGCGACTGTATAGTAAACAGTAACAGGTCTCGGATGAACAGTAACGGACCGGTGAACAGTACCGGGTTTTTACTGTCGATGAACAGTACGAATGAGTCTCGAATGGAGACCCGTTACTAAATATCTATTCATGAATAGTGTTTCACCAGGAACAAAGTATCTATACTAGATACGACGGATGTTCACAAATTACAAACAGCAAACAGGGCAATCATTTATTCAGCAAAGCATATCATCGAGAGTAAGAACCGCAGCACGTAAACTTACATGGTACTCATCATCGTATTGTCATTGTATCTTTATTTCACTTAATGAAAAAAAAAATCACGTCCAAGTTTTTTTTAGCAACAAAAATCACGTCCAAGTGTCCGTCCAACCTTAACTTGTTTTACTTGACGAAAATAGCATCCAATGGGCCCATGTGTAGAAAACAAATTAAAGATCACCGAGAGCGACTGCGTTAGAAAACGGCCCAATGGGCCCTTGTGTGTTCTAAAGAAGCAAGGGAGTGTCCGAGATCGATGTAGGCCTTGTTCAGTTCGTAAATGTTAGAAAAAGTTGCAACTGTAGCATTTCGTTTGTATTTGGCAAATATTGTCCAATCGTGGCCCAACTAGGCTCAAAAGATTCGTCTCGTGATTTACAATAAAACTGTATAATTAGTTATTTTTTCACTAACATTTAATGCTCCATATATGCGGATAAAAATTGATGTGATGGAGAGAGTGGAAAAACTTACAACTTGCAAGGGAAGTGAACAAGGCCTGTAGTTAGAGTGGGCCAGTGACCAGGCTCGACATCACGACAGATGGGCCATACAAAGCAGCCCGACACAGCGCGTCCACGGTCCAGTAAGGATGTTCAGAGTTCAGACGGTGCCCGCCACAGTCAGAGTCAAGAGGAAACGAACGCACGGGCATGCCAGCCAGACTGCCATGCCATCGGTGCGCATCTGCTGTCTGTACGGGGGGGATCCGGAAATTCCATGATGCGCGTTACGTGTCGTGTTGGACTCGACACGCCGCGAGTCTCTACGACCGGCGAAACACGAGCTGCCGACGGCGGAGGGCAGACCCGGCTCGTACGTACGTTGCTGCTGGTCCAGGTCCCGTCCCGAATCAACGGTCTTCGATTCGCACGGCGAACATCGACCGCAGGCCCGCGGCGAGCTGGGTCGGAAACCGACCGGTTGCTTTGCCGCGGGGGGCGGCGTTCGTTCGGCGAACGAGCGACGCGCGCCGGCCGGTGTGCCCTCTGCCTCCTGGCGCGCAGCATGCCCTCGCGACCAGGGCCGCGCCGGGCGCGCGCGGCTAGCTGGATGCCGCTAGGATCCCACGTCCGCGACCGGTTCGCACCGCGCGTACCACCTCACCGGCCAGCCGGCCTCTAGCGCGCGGCGTCGTCGTCGCTGCGTCCGCTACGGGGCGGACGGGCCGCGGGCGCGTCTCCATCGGCCGGATCGAGCGAGCGAGAATTTTTTTTTTCCGCGAACGTGTCATGGTGACACGTATTTCATTAAGCAGAAGTAGAAGTTACATTGGTTATCTCCTTCACTCGTAATCCATGGTTTACCAGTGTCGAAGATAACCAACAGGCTCACGAACATACAGGTTCCATGCTAAGTTAATTTACAAGAATTGCTTGCGACGAGTTGGCTAGTGTTAGAGGAAGTATGTCCTGGATGCCCTTGAACCCTGCCGCTACCCAAAGATTTGCCTCCTGCACGACCGCAGTGAAGCGAGCGAGATTTTCTTCGACGCGCGCTAGCTGTAGCTGCAGTTGACCTGTATTGCCAAGGACTAGCGTAGCGGTGATGCGTTGGTGGTACAGGGATGTTTGGCAGAAAGGGGAACGGGTGCCGGGAAAACGCTCTGCTGGTCGGGGACTCCGCGACACGCATGTCTGCGCGGACGAACTCTCTGAGCACGCCACGGCGCCGGCGCGTGCATGGGCGATTAGTCAAAGAACAGATGAGTGAGCAAGCTGTTGTTCGTGTTCCATTTTTTTTTTAAAAAAAAACAAAGCTGTTGTTCGGGTCAACGTCTGCCGAACTAAGATCTAATGATGTGACGAATGGGAGAGACAAAAGAGATGATCGATCAAGCAAAACAGCTAGCCACGCGACGGCATCATAGCAGCCACCGCTTCAGAGTACGTGGTTAATTTGTTTTTGCACACAATGTGCGTGCCGTGCCTCAGCGAAGCAGCAGTCGTCAATGGGAATCCATGAACCCTGTTTCATTTCTTTCTTTTTTCTTTTTTCTTTTTCTTTTTTTCTTTTTGCTTTTGAACAAAAGCTTCATCACTCAGGAAAGTTCATTGCAATCAGTCTGCAAACAGCATTGCAGGAAGCTAGGGAGACAAACCAAACATGAGAATCCAGAGAAAAAGACGCGAAATGGACACAAGTGTGCGCTACAAAATTTGCCTCCCATCTAACATGCTTCATCTCAAATGATGTGAAGGCCGAAGCTATATCTTCGATCTCTGCTGCAATTTTAGACCATTGCTTGGTCCTATTACCCTGTTCATCTCAAATTGGTTCTTTTTAGCAAGCAAGAAATCCTTAAAAGCACGGATAACAACTCATCGGGTCAAGGAAACAAACACCGTGAGCTTTGCTTAGCAAGGCAAGATAAACACAGAATCCAAATACGCCATTAGTATTAAGTTATTCTTCTAACATCTACGAAATGTAATGTTATGGTTTTACGATCATCAAGATAAGATGCAGGATATCTAGCACTTTTTTTCCGAAAGGCATAATTTTATTATAAAAACCGATAAAATGCAGGATATCACTTTTTTCCCAAAGGCATAATTTTAGTAGAAAACGGATAAATTGGTCTTGTTTTTAAAAGAAAACAATGTCCAAAAAACTTTTTTTTTCGAAAGATCATGTCCAAAAATCTTATAACTATGAGATGGAAACTACTCGAAAAATAATTAAAAAAATCCAATCCAACAAGCTTGACGCACTAAGGACAACTAAATACGCTCTGCCAATCAATTATACAACCTACTTAAAATATTACAATATAAACAATACTAGTCAAGCACAACTGTCAAGCACAACTACCAATTAGAGGTTCCGACTGACAAACAAGGAAAACTGACGTATATATAAAAACAGTTAGAATTACCAAAAAAAACTTAAAACCCTTGTGATGAAACACTAAGACCACTGGCAAAACCAACATATGTCGATCAATAACAGCTACAAGGAACTAAGAAAAATACTACCACCACCTCTGACAAAAAGCGGCACTAGCTAGAAAAACTGAAGGCAGTACTAAAAAGAAGGCTGACAGCTGACATGCCATCAGAAGATTATTAACACAGGTCAAAAAGCAAGATGGACAAGGGTTTGCCTCAGGGAAAAAAAAAACTTCCAACTACATCACAATCATCACTTTCTTTGGTTGCCCATGCTGAATTAGAACCAAAGAGGGTGTAGCATTTTCTCGTTTCGGACATGCACTTGCACACTCAACTGACGGAAGGGCCTAACAAATACGTAGTAGAAATAGAAAATTTCAACCACAAAGAATCGGCACAAGAGGAAAAACATGTAAAGGGACAGTCTTGTACTATTCACTGTCTTTTCCTCTTCAGACACTTGTAGCTTTTGTCTACGATTGCTATCTACCTGACAGAAACTCATATAGTCTTATGTGTGGGAGATAAAATAGTTACAACAAGGGAAATTTAACCCCTGACAAAAAAATAACCTATCCAAAAATAGGAAAACACCATCGCTGCTACTAGCTCCTATACGGCTATACTTACATACATACCCCAAAAGCCTCTAGTGTTAAGCCTGTTTCTGAATTTCATCAGCATCCACCGTTTGGGTTCCAAGTTTGGCAGGAGTGGCCTGGTCCGCTTAGCCGATGCCGGAGAAACCTGCGGAGGAAGGACTCACCGGCGGTGGCTTCAGCGGACGGTTCATCGCCCGCCAAAGGCCGCGCTGCGCTGACGGTTGCCGCCGCCGCCACCGAAAACACCAAGAACACCATGATCACCGGCACGACAATCCTCCTCACCACCGCCATGGTCTCAACTCTCAAGCTTCTCTCTCCGCGTCCTCTCTCGCCTCGGCTCGGAGCTAGCTAGTAGCTAGTATGAATGGACTTTACCATGCGCAAGCTGTATGCTTTGACACGCTAATCGCTGTGGTCTAAGAAACCATTATATATATAGCAGCGGCTCAGCGCCGTGATACAAGCAGTCACAGCATTGTCCGCGGAAGTTGCTTGCGCGTTACGTGATCGACGACTTGCATTGGCGCGTATATTTGAATTCCGTTAGACAAATAAATTGAACGCCAGGACGCCAGTACGTGGTTCTTCTAACTTTACACCGAAATACAGCGTACAACAAACCTGCGAGTTCTCAATACAATTTTTGGTTTTTGTGAGATGCGAGAAATATACTATACGTCGTAGCTTTCGACAGAGAACTAGCCCTGGCAGAAGCAATGTGAAATGCCTACTGCCGGCATTATATTTGAGAACAAACTTACACATATTTTATTTGCACAAGGTTTTCAGTGTGTAGAAATTGAAGTGTTGCCGCGTTGCTGTCACGAAGACCACCTTATGTAGACTTCGAGTTACGATCCATGGGACGTACGTTGCTGGTCAACGATAATGAGCAACATGTCGTTTTTCAACAACTCGTTTTCATGGTCAAAACCTTGGATTTCTTATGGAATACGACAATGTGCTTTTCCACTGTTGTTGCTTGGTCAAAGTTTTGTGTTTTCTCTCAAGTAAGAGTCCCATATATAAATTTCAAAAAAGAACTAAGATATACTTGCCATAATTTCTTAGGACTATATATGAAGGCATACGTTGACGAGTGTGCCGATATCCATGACGAATACATATCTCAAGCTAAGGTTTCAACTAATACATGTTAATGTTTGTTTTCATGTCTCATGAATAACTAAAGCTAAGTTTTCACCTAACTATGTATTATGAAAACACATATCAACGAATGATGCAAAGGGGGATGATATGAATGGGGATGGCAAAGTGTATAAAATAATCAGTGAAGTCTATCACAACCAAATAAATATAAGGAAGTGAAAGGGCATGTAGTCTAGCGGTTACAAGAGCTTCAGTAGAACCGTAGGTCATGGGTTTAACGGTAGATGGTGTTCCCCATCGGCAGCGAGGTGCATGTGGTGATTTTGTCAATATTAATGTATTGCCGGTCTAATCTTCGAAGAAGCTCATAAATAGGATTTGCGTGCGTATATATTTATAGGGGTGAGTGTGTGTGCGTGCATATGCTGTAAATGTCTGCGTTGTACCGTATAATTTTTTTTTAAAAAAATATATATATAAGGAAGCACATATATTAGTTTTGTGTTAGAATATGAAATTTTGATAGAGTGAATTTTAACTAATTTTTAACTGAAGCTTATGGCAACCAGATAAGGATAGGAAAATACCTTGTGTTAGAAATGAGAAAGAGGAAAGATAGAAATTGTCTAGCTGTGCAACCCGAATCAATTATCACTTATCTCTCTTAACGTTACTAGCCAGTGCAACAATAGTTGATGATGGGCTAACTAGTAATAAAGCTGAATAATCAGCATTTCTTACTCCTACCTTCATATGTCTAGTACTTGTCTAGTATTCCACATTTGCTCAGGTAATAGATACCAAAGCTCCAAAAATTCAAGTGACATAAAATTAGGATAGTCACTTTGGTCGGACAAAAGCTAAATGCCAGGGCAGGACGTTTGACAAGCTAATTATGCCTACCTTTTCTATACAGTAAAATTTCTTCAATTCCATAGCACGTGAGTAACCCTCTCGTTCTCTGGTTCCCCATCCATAATTACACGGTCATGATGTCTGTTTCTAACGTCATTTTAGGTTAGAATTTCTGAAATTCCAGAGCATGAGATCTGACCTACTGATATTTCCATGACAGGTCGACGTCAAGAAGCAAATAAATTTCTGTATGTATTACAAGTACCACAGGGTCTGGGAATCGAACTTGACTCGGAGACTCGGTGACCCGGTGACAGGTTAGGTATTCACTGAGTCAAGACCCTACCCTTATGCAAGCAACTAAGGGAGCTCAGTTGGGAAAAACAATTATAAGAGCCTGTTTGGATCCTCATGTGAACTAATCACTAGTCAACTAGTTGTTAATTTATAAGATCCAAACAAGTCCTAATTGACGTGTGCTGGATTATATTAGTCATCACCAAGTACTCAACGATGCACGGTATGCATGTATGAGAAAGAAGTTAGTCATCACCAAAACAATTCAAAGTTGTCTAGAAATTGCAGAACAATGAGTGTTTCAAATATTATAAGAAAAGGTTAAACACAAGGTATTTTGTGTTCAACTGAGTATGTGCAGCCCACCCTACAAAGATGCAAGGGGATCTTTAAGTCAGAGCTTGCCTTAGTTAAGCTAAGAGCAAATTCAGTTTCACAACACAGTTTAGAATTGTGGCTAGAAGCATTTGTGTAATTTTCCTTATTTTCTTTGTCATCTTCTTTGTATCATGAACACACTTGTACAGATGTTGCTCTTTCATATTTAATAAAAGCACAGTAGGGGGCAATCCCCTCCTGTTTTCCCTCAAAAAAAAAATTACTTCAAATTCCTCATATGCGCTCATGTCAACAAAAGTCTAGTGGAAGAGAGTTTTGAAAGAGTACAGTTGGTTCTCCTAAACGTACTGCAAATTCGCCGCAGTACGTTGACTTCAGTTGCTGGTAACACTAATTAATCTATGCATGGACGCCCATTTGCAAAGACCAACTAGGCAACTTACTATGCACAGCTCCGGCAGATTATTGAGCTAAATTTTGCTGAGATTATTGATAAAGTCAGCCAAACTTAACATTATTAGTGTTGAGATCAAATATGATACTTCCTCCGTTCTAAATTATAAGTTGCTTTTTGATTTTTTAGTACATCTATTTTGCTATGTATCTAAATATAATAATGTATCTAGATACATAGCAAAATAGATAGGCCAAAAAAATCAAAGCAACTTATAATTTGAAACAGGAGGAGTATGAAGCAATATACAATTATTTTAAACATATGGATAACATCCAACATGATATCCGATGATGTCAATAAATACACAAAAATCACCCAGTATTGTATTAGTGATTAGTATTAGAATACAGAGATCAATGTTTAAAGCTCATTTTTAAACTGAAGATTCGACATAATGTTTGAATGGCAAGTCACTGTGGCTAAATCATAATGTTCTCGCAGGTCACAGATTAGTAAATTAAAGCTGGAGTTTGGCATAGACTAGTACTCCCTCTATCCTTAAATAGATAATGTTTTCATTTTCTGAGAAACAACTGCCGGTGATTTTTATAAATAATATGTATTATCGATTAGTATCATAATTAATATCATTATAAATATTTTTTTAATCTGATTTTTTAATAAATTTATTTAGAGATACAAATATTGCACGTATTTTTAACAAATTAAGTCAAATTTATAGCTCGAACATCCAAAGTGTTATCTATTTGGGACAGAGGATCATATAAGAGATATAGTTTCTGAACCGTCTTATGTACAGTGCTTCGATGAACAGTCCTACAGTACGCTGCTCCTCCACGTCCGCCTGATCCAGCTCCCTCTGCTCGATCCTGGCCCTCCGTTCCCAGGCCCCTCCCCACGTTCTCCACACAAAACCAAAAAGAAAAAAAAAAAAGGAAGAAAGGGTTGCGCTTCACCCGGCGCCGCTCCCATCGCGTGCATCCCTCATCTCCTGCTCTCCTCGCGCCGCCCACGCCCGTTCGACCGCCGCCGCCCGAGGCCGTAGGATTCCACCCCGTCTTCTGCCTCCCTCTTCCCGTGCTCCAGTGCGGGCACGGACGCCGGGTGGCCTCCATCTCCTGCTCCTCCGTCGCGGGCGTGCGGGCCGGTGCGCTATCAAGGAGGGCGACCTACCCTATGGGTGCCGTGAGCGATTGGCGGTGGCGTAGGTACAACCTCTTCTAGCTCCCCCAAATTGATTTGCTTTTTTCGTCTGTGGTTTTAATATCCCCAAATCGATTTATTTCCTTGATATAGGGTTCCAGATCGGTTGTGTTCTTTATCGATGGCTCCGTCCCTTGGAACCTCCCCTACTTCCCCACGACACCCATACCATGTTCGATTGAAGGCCGCAGAGGGCCTCATCGATTTGTCGGGGTTTTATTTTTGTCCCTATCTTCTTTTGTGTTCTATATATGGTCACATTGCATTTATTGGTTTTGATTTGGCCCTCATGCATCATAGCGTCATCTGAATTGGCAGCCTCTGATCCATGGAATCGCCCCAACGGCTCAACCTCAGATTAAGTTTTTGATGGGTGAGGACAAAGACCACAGCACACTGTTCCATTTGTATGTTCATACTAAAAATATCCACGCACTGCATCTTATTCTTCTTAATTATCTCTGTTTGTTTTTCAGCCATCAGCAAGAGGCAAAACAGCACCTTCTGTTTCCTATTCCTGGCAAGATGTATCAGCTGTTCTTCACGGAGCACCTTTCCAAGTAAAAAAGGCTACCTTTTGGGATAAAATGCATGTTTCATTACTTACATATGCATTACCAAATAACATTGTTTTAACTATGTTGTTCAGGGTCTACAATACTTTGCAACCAATTTTATTGTGCATTATTGTTACACTAATTATTTTATGAAAATAAAGTATTATCTGATTGCTAATTATTGTTCCATGTCATTCGTCATTTGGCTTACATCTAAAACAAATTATGCATGCCCATTTTTAAGTGGTTTTCATGTTACAGTCATGACTATTTCATAGAAGATCCCGTTAGTACATTTTGTCAACTACAGCAGGTAGCATTAGTAACAACCTTCAATTTTGTATCATCTAATTTCTGCATCTATTGCACACATGATATAATATTCCCCATTTCCCAATTCACCAAACAAAAACAAAAAAAACTCACCACCTTAAAATAACCCACATACAAAGCTAATGCTCATGTGCAGTAGCCTACCGGCATACATCAGCATAACAGCCTCATGTGCAGTAATTAGTATTCTAGAATGTGTGATGTTCTCCATAAATGTATCTGAACCATCAGGGAAGATAGCTGAATGTAGCAGTAATTGTTACATAAGTGTTTCTTGGCTTCTAGAGATTAATGTATTATGGTATCCCTGAAATGAAATTTCGCTGCAGCAGCAGTAGCAGCTGCAATGCAGCTTGCCAAACTGGCAATTGTTCATTCTAGAGCATATGTAGTTTGTAACGACCATTGTGCTGTGTGTGGCCGTTGCCATGCAAATTTTGTTCTCTTCAAACATGCTTTGCATTGCATGTTTGCCTGATTTTAAAATATTTTGGCACAGATGAATTAGTTGATTGGGTTATGCAAACCTTTTATTTATGTCCTGTCTGATACCACACCTTTTCTGTAAGCCTTCGATAGCGTTGTAATAAATATGATATTACTAAGTAGTTTCTTGCTCTTGTGCAACAGCACAAAAATAGTCAAAGATGGGCCTGCCTCAAGTGAAATAGAGCAAGGAGAGTGACAGTGCAAGGCATTGCCGACCTGATTGATATTTATGTGCCTTCATATTTATGTACTACATGGATCATGCTTCTGTATGGCTGGTGGTTTTGTCCATTACTCTGTTTGGGATAGCACTTTAGTCAACTTGGTCAGGATTGATTAAAGTGCTACCCTAGACAAATGTGTTGTGAAAATCTAGCATGTCCCTGTTACTTATTACTATTTACAGCTGATATAGTTTTTTTTTCTTTTTGCTTGTCTTTCCTACGACACTCCCAGTCTATACCTTGCTATTCCTGTCTCTAATGAGAACTACAGCAAGCAGTTGTAATAAATTGCTTAAAGTGTCCTTTTTATGTCCATTTTGCTTCGTGCAACTCTGTTGATCCCAAAACCATCATCACATCATTATTGAATACAGTGAATTACAAAATGTTCTACTTT
>JADLZL010006845.1:0-19065 GCA_015844335.1 Chrysopogon serrulatus | reverse complement strand
GCGCAAGATTACATGGTCGGCAAGATTTTGCGACCAAAGAGACACCGGCACCATAAGCGGTGAGAACCCAGCAGATAGCCAATCAGCTCCTTCGGAAGCAATCGCAGAGGCAACCTCGATGCATCCAGACGTTGCGTGGTCAAACACCCTGCTGTTACGCTCCTTCCACAGGCCCCATCCGACGAGGAGGAAGATGGAGTCGAACATCTTCCTAGAAGCAGAGTCCAACCTGGGCCCGGCTTTGCAGCCCACCGTGGCGAGGTCAAGGTCCCCTAGGGGGCACAAGAACATCGAGGTGCAAATAGGACAAAGAATGTGAACCAAACCTCCCTAGCGAAAGCACATCCTAGGAGCAGGTGCTCAACGGTTTCAGGCGCATGGCAACAGAGCGCACAAGCGTCATCATCCTGGAGGCCATGACGCTTGCGGCGCTCTGAGGTCCAAAGCCTCCGGTGAAGCGCAAGCCATATGAATAATTTCACTTTTGGCGGGGCTTTGGTGCGCCAGATTTCCTTGGCACCGAGCAGTTGCGTGGAGCCATTGAAGAACGCCGGTATGCAGAGGATACGGAGAACTTGCCATCGGTGGACCATCGCCATACGAAGTCGTCGGTGCAAATGAACCGGCACCACGGCCCAGGCAGCCCCAAACGCGGGTAATCACAGATCACTGGCGTGGTGAGCGCCCTAATGATGTCCAAAGACCCAAATGGTTGTCCAACGAGCATCACGGTACCCATTTCTTACCAGCCCTCGAGACCGCCACGACGATGGCGCGAAGCGATCCAAACCGCCTAGCCAAGATCGGTTGTAAAGCCAAAGCCGCGGCGGAGGCACCATCACCAACAATGACCGAGAGGCTGGCATCACACATCGCCCCGACGCACTTCTCGAGGCTTTGAAGGCGGGCGCAGACCAACACCGAGAGGGCTCGAGACAGCGCCCGGTGACAACCGACCAATCCATCCGAGATTAAGCGTAATTGTCCCCGCTAAAAAACGTTGACACGTATACACCGCTTCTCGAATGAACCCGGTAGTCCGCCGAGTATCACAAAGGACCTCGATAAAATCAACTTACATCCGGATCACATGATTAAGGAAACATCATACATCAGTATACAGAGTTCCCAGCGGAAAATAATTACACATTGATTCCAAATATATTACAAGAAAATGGCATTGTTTCTAAAATACAATAACATAGGTTGTAGTATATCACCAGTTTCCATCGAACCTCTTTACAAGCATGATGAGAGAATTATACGATGTGACCATGCCCGTTGGTCTTACTAATCCAAATCATCCACGAGATTAAAGCAAGCAATGCCAAAGCCTTCATAAAGTATAACACCCGCAACGATGGGTAAAACGCCGAGTACTCAATTGTACTCCGCAAGACTTACCCGACAGGTGTGGCGTAATCCTTTCTAAATTATATGGCCCACAAGCACCGACCTTGTCCCTAAGACCTCGATCAACCATGCTTATACACCATATAACCTAGAATGTTCCGTCGGGTGGATCCCCGATAAACCACAATCACTCGAGGATCGATACTTACGGATACATCACAAGATTACAACAGCTTTCATACAAAATACCGTAGTAGCGGAAGACTTACAATAACTTAATTTACAAACATTTTATAAAATTTATACAAACCAAATGTTATTACAACCCAAATGAAGTATCATTACTTAATTTTATTACAATCCACGCAACAAAAGTTGCCCCGCCCAAAGGCCACTCAATTCACTCTTCCTCGACACTTCTTCAACAAACCGTCATGCGGCAAGGGGCCGTAGCACGCTTGCCCATGCGGTTCACCCGCAACAGGGTTGAACAAACCCCGAGTACAAAAAGTACTCCGCAAGACTTACCCGACCAAAAATTGGGGAGAAGACTCGGAATGCCGGCTAATAGGAATCAAGGTGAGGCTTTAGCAAGATCAAAAGACTCTTTTTGCTAAAAAGACTAAGCCAGTCCTTAATGTATCAATCACTTGTCAAACATATACCGAATTCAAAACTTTCCATACTCAACTTCCATTATTACTACGATGTTTGGTGCGAGGATCACGACTCCCATATCGTGGGAGCACACGACGATTCGAATCGCTTTATATACCCAAATTTGGGCTTCTAGCCGCCACGATGTATGCAGGACCAACATCTTACATACATCAACTCACGCCCGGATTTCTCCCTACGAGCGGAGAGGTACACACCACCTCACTACGGCCGCTCGGTCACTTCGGCGGTGCGCATCGTAGGATGGGCACACGCTACTTGTCCGTTCTAGTAAAAGATAGTCCAAGTGGAGTTTACCGCCATTAGCATGCGACTAGTACTATCCAATAACCTCATGATCCAAGGGCCAAGCAACGAACGGTGCTTAACCGACACAAGTGGACGACACTACACACCGGGCGGAGCCCCTCCCGATGCAAGTCACTCCACCGGCGTCTCGATTTACACATCATCATGTTCTTGGGCGTACCCCTGACCCGGCCAAGGTGAGAGGTAGGCGACAAGCAACATCAAGTTTTCATAAATTCCCATTAGGGATCTTTGTGATCACACCTTTGTAAACAGTTTTATTAAAACCTTACACTAGTAGCAAGACTAAGCGCATACTAAGCATTTCGAAATCAAAACAGTATCCGGGATGATATATCAAGGTATAGTAAATGCATCAAGTAGGGTAACACCCAACTCCTACACCTAATGCAAGATCATCACATGAAATCATAAAAACTTTTCAAATACAAGGCGGGGGTTTAAATGCATCCTGGGCTTGCCTTGGGGCTCGACGAAGTGAGGTGCAGTTACCCAATCACCGGGATCAGATCCAACCTCTTCGGGACCGGAGATGGCTCAACTCCCTCCTCGGATTCGATAGCTACACGATTGAGATGCATGATTACAATGCGAGAAATGAATGAACATGCGATAACGATGCATCAAACGTTAAACTATCTTGAGTACAACTTTCCTTCACGGTAACCTCACTCTAAGAAGGTATAACTAGCGTCGACGACGGCGGAATAGCGATACGCAATCAACATGAAATGCCGAAGGTCATTAGGGTTAATGACCTAGGGTCATCACTCAATCCCAAAATCAAGCAACCCTAATGGTGATTAGAGGTGATTACTAATTTATTGACCATTTTCACAGTCGTTGAAAGCCGCTAATTAACTTGCTAATTAAAGATTAATTAAACCCTAATTAATCAAAGAATTAACTAATTAAACATTAATTAATAAAGGGATTAATTAAGCATAATACAAAACTTAATCAAAACTTAACCAAACTTCATAATTAAGATCATCACCATCTAATTAGCACACAAAATAAATTTCATGATTTTTGGAGTTATACTTTAATTATTAAAAATCATGGAAGTTGCATTTGTTAATTAAAGGAGCAATTTTAATGGTAACTAAAACTTACTGAAAATCATAAGTTAGCATTTTTCATTGACAGAGCATATTATGGAGAGCACTCACATATTTTTATTACATTTTTATCTGCCCAATTGAAATTATAGCAAAAGATGAAAACCATATTTAGAAAATTAAAATAGAAAAAAGAAAACACTTTTTCTCCTCGCATGGGCCTCTCAGGCGCCCAAACGCCCATACGGCCCGCCCGACAAGCAAGACGCCGCTGGGCTCTCCCCTTCTCTCACGCCCGGTGACAGGGCCGGACCCGCTTTGTCGGCCGGCCTCTCTCCTTCTTCTTCCCCGACGGCGCAAGACAGTGGCACGGCGACGGTGAACGGCGGTTCTTCGCCGTCGACGAACCTCTGGCGAAACCAACTACACCGACGCACTCCCCTCCTTACGACGCACCGACCGAGCTGCTAAACACACCACACCAACCCCCAGAGCACCCTGGACGACGACCGCGGCGGCTCGCCGGCGCACGGCTCCCGGCGAACAAGCTCCCCAGAACTTCTCTGGCGAAACTAAACACGCCCACGTGACCAGCACACCAAGGCGGACTTGGTGAGACACGAATAAGACTCAGAGATAGGCTGGAGAAGGACGAACGGCGGTAGCTCACCACGGCGGCGGCGGGTGACCGGAAGTGAAGGAGACGGCTCGGTTCGGGCTACTCCGACAGTTGCAAACGGCGACAAGTGACTCAAACGACGCGCAAGGGGGTTGCGGAGCTGCGTGCAAGCTATCAAAACCAAAGAGCGAGCGCGTTGCGGGAATTTAGCAGAGAGATGACGGCGGCCGGCGGCGAGCAGTGGGGAGGAAAAAGAAGAAAAGGCGGCCGGCGCATGGCTTTTATAGGGCAAAGGATAGCCGGGCAGGTGGCTGGAGTTCTCGCGACGACGTTGAGCTGGTTGGAGGCGCGGGAAACGCGGAAAACGCGAGAGCCGCCACGGCGGCCGTCGGCCGTCCGTCCGCATGGGCACCCCCCAATGGATCACTGTAGCAGGGACACCTATTTCCTCCATTTTCGAAATTAATCCAAAAATTTGAACTGTTCACAAAAATCTTCCAAAATATCAAGTGTGCAACTTTTCCAGCTCTACAACTTTGATTTAAAGAGTTTGGGCAGCATCAAATTAGTTTTTGAATTTGAATTCCAAATTTGAAAAGGGACAAAACTCCAACTTTGGGGATTTCAAAATTACTTTCAATTTTTGAATAAAAGATGAAAATCTCCAAAAATAAAAGTTGTTCTATTTCTCAGGATCTACAACTTTCATTTAGGAAGTTTTTCATGAAACCCAATAATTTTTGAATTGTAGTTTAAAACTCAAAAGGGGACAATTTGAAATTCAAATTACTTTTGAAATTACTCCAATTTTTATTCAAAAACTTGAAAAACTTTGTATACCAAAGTTGTAGAGTTCAAAGAGATGCACAAACTGTATTTTGGAGTTTTTCCCAAATTTTGAATATTTTGAGGTGAAATTATGAAGGGGGTAAAAACACTTTGAAAATCTCCCTTTTTGAAATGATTTTCAAATTGAATCTTTGGGCAAATAAATTATGATGATATGGCACTTTTCAAACCCAACCAATAGTACACTTTCAAAGTACAAAGTTTATACTTTGAAATAATGCCATTGGTTAGCAACTTTTATTTATAAAATTAATTATGGTTAGCTCACCAAAATTGAAAATGAAATTCGAATTCCAACACTTAACCACTAGGGTTAGGGTTTGGGATTCGATTCAAATTCAATTTTGGTTCTTGCTTTTGCATCATTTGATTTGTAAAACTTGGTTAGAGTGTAAGAAAGAGTTAGCCAAACACTTATACACACCAAGATTGCTTTTAGTTGATCACTTTTAAAATATAAATCAAACATGTGGATGGAATTTAAATGATGCATACATACACATACGATATAAAAGAGCACAAACAACCCTAACATTAAATAAACTTATTTTTAATTGTTTGAATTAGGGTTTTCTAATCATGAATGCTCATGCAATGATGATGATGACATGGCAGGTTTTGCTTAACGTAACACCGGGGTGTTACATTATATTCCCCTTAAAAGGAATCTCGTCCCGAGATTCAAAGCTTAGGGCTAAGTAAGGGAAAAGGAAATGTATCAAGTAGACACATCTTACATTGTTTCATAAGGGAGGTAGAAGGTTCATATTATAAGTCTCATGTTTTTGGAAAGTCACGATTGTTAGAAACCAACCATGACTTAGGAGAAAGAAGGAAGAAACTCCGGAAAGTGTTCATTCAAGAATTCCTCCGACTCCCAAGTTGCTTCATCCTCAGAATGCTGATCCCATTGAACTTTATAAAACTTCTTTGTGTGTCTGCGTGTAACCCGATCTTTTCGATCAAGAATCCTGACTGGATACTCGGCACATGTCAAATCAGGCTCCAGTGTGACACCTTCAATGTCCACAACCTTGTCGGGCACTCGCAAACACTTTTTCAATTGAGATACATGGAACACATTGTGTACCAGAGACAACTGTTCGGGGAGATCCAGCCGATAGGCAACCTTGCCACACTGTTCAATGATTTGAAATGGACCAATATATCGAGGCGCCAATTTTCCTTTGACCCCAAAAACGATCCACTCCTTCATGGGAGATACCTTCAGGTATACAAAGTCTCAACCTTAAATGCCAAGGGTCGGCGATGACGATCTGCATAACTCTTTTGTCGAGGCCGAGCCCTTCTCGATTTGCTTGAATTTGTCGACTTTATCTTCATTTCTTTAACTAAATCAACCCCATAGAACCACCTTTCTCCCCGGTTCGCACCAATTAAGGGAGTACGACATCGGCGGCCATATAAAGCTTCAAATGGTGCCATTTTGAGACTCTCTTGATAATCTGTTATTATAAGCAAATTCTGCTAATGGCAAACATTCATCCCAAGCCGAGGAATATGTTAATACACAAGATCTTAGCATATCTTCAAGGATTTGATTTACTCTTTTCGATCCGCCCCTCCGGTTTTGCGGATGGTAAGCGATCTTGTATAATAAATTAGTACCCAAGGTCTCATGGAATTTCGCGGGCCCGAGCAACAAACGTGTACCTCTATCTCGTAACAATAGACTTGGGTACCCCGTGCAAACACATAATTCGGTCTATATATAATTGAGCATATTGAGGTGCTCGGTAAACATTCTTCACTGGGATAAAATGGGCCGACTTAGTTAATCGATCCACAATAACCCATATAGAATCATACCCTCTGGCAGTTCTAGGTAAACCAACGATAAAGTCCATGCTAATATCTTCCCACTTCCAAGGCGGGAATTGGTAAAGGTTGTAGCATTCCGGCAGTCTTCAGATGCACAGCTTTGACTTTCTGACAAGTGTCGCATCTTGCAACATAGCGAGCTATCTCGATTTTCATTTTAGTCCACCAGAATCTCTGCCTCAGGTCATGATACATCTTGTTGCTACCTGGGTGAATCGAGAATCTGGTTAGGTGAGCTTCATCAAGAATCATCTGCCGGAGCTCGGGAACTTTTGGAACAACTGGGCGATTTTTTGAACCATAACACATTATCATCATCAAGGCGGAAGCAAGATGCTTGCCCTGATCTGACTTTTTCTCTGATATGCTTGAGGCCTTTACTTTCTCGCTGAGCTGCAATAATTTTCTCTTGAATAGATGAGTGTATGGTGATATCATTCAGAGTACCCTGATAAATTATATCAATATTTAATCTCTAACTCTTGACATAGACTCAGTTTTTGGAGTGATAGCAAAGACAGTTGCACCGACTCTTTTCGATCGAGAGCATCCGCAACCACATTGGCTTTACCCAGGATGATAATGGACGTCAAGATCATAATCTTTGATTAATTCAAGCCACCTTCGCCGCCTCATATTCAACTCAGTTGTGTGAAGATATACTTCAAACTTTTATGATCACTATAAATATGACATTTGTTGCCCAAAAAATAATGCCTCCATATTTTTAGAGCATGCACAACTGCGGCTAACTCAAGATCATGAGTGGGATAGTGCTCTTCATGTCGCTTCAACTGCCTCGAAGCATAAGCAATAACTTTGCCTTCTTGCATTAACACACATCCGATGCCGATGCCGGGCGCATCACAATACACATCGAATGGCTTTTCAATATCCGGCCGAGCAAGGATTGGGGCAAAGGTTAGAAGATCTTTTAACTTATGGAAAGCTTGCTCACATTCGGATGACCATCGGAATTTAGTTTGATTCTTGAGGAGTTCTGTGATTGGTTTGGCTAATTTGGAAAAATCGAGAACGAAACGACGGTAATATCCCGCCATTCCAAGGAAACTACGAACTTGATGAACGGTGGTGGGTGGTTTCCAATTAAGAATATCTTGGATTTTGGCTTGGGATCAATCGCAACACCCTCGGCCGATAAGACATGACCAAGGAATTTGACTTCACTAAGCCAAAACTCACACTTACTAAATTTAGCATAAAGCTGATGCTCTCGGAGACGAGATGTAGAAATAATACGGAGATGCTCGCATGATCCTCTTTATTTTTGGAATATATAAGAATGTCGTCGATGAACACTACGACAAAACGATCGAGCTCGGGCATAAACACCGAGTTCATTAGATACATGAAAGAGGCCGGAGCATTAGTAAGCCCAAATGACATGACTAGATATTCGTATAGGCCGTATCCGGTGGTAAAGGCGGTTTTCGGAATATCTTCCGGCCGTATACGTATTTGGTGGTAACCGGATCTAAGATCAATCTTGAGAACACCTTGGCTCCCGCAAGTTGATCAAAGAGAAGATCAATACGAGGAAGAGGATATTTATTTTTGATGGTCACCTCGTTTAATGGACGATAGTCCACACACATTCTCGAGTTTGATCTTTCTTTTTCACAAAGATTGCGGGACAACCCCACGGCGATGAACTAGGTCGGATAAACCCTTTATCCAACAGTTCTTTCAATTGGGTTTTCAATTCAGCTAACTCTTTTGGGGGCATCCTATAAGCTCTTCGGGATACCGTGCGATGCCGGCTTCAACTCAATCACAAATTCAACATCTCTTTCCGGTGGTAGCCCGGGCAAATCATCGGGGAACACATCCGGAAACTCACGGACTACCGGTATATCTTGAAGTGCCGGCACTTGGGTTGCATTAGCGGTCGTAACCAAGCTCTTGGGAATCGGAAATTGGATAAGGAGTGGGGACTGGTTATCGGGTAGCAAATAACTTAACATTTCTATTCGGGGTATCTATCACGGCGCCATACTTGGCGTAACCAGTTCATTCCGAGGATCACATCTATATTTTGATCCTTCAATACTATCGATCCGTGGGATATAAATACCCACCAAGAGATATAGGAATCGAGAGACTACTTCCCGCGTACACATACGCCCTCCCCGTGATTGCACCATAAACTCATCTTTAATTTCTTTTATGGAAATTTCATGCTTGGTAACAAAGGTGCGGTTGATAAATGTATGAGATGCACCAGAATCAAATAATGTAAGTGCGGGGTGGGCGGCAACGGGGAACATACCCATCAATACGGGTTCTCCTTCAAGAACGTTCCCCGACCGGACTTGATAGACGCGCCCGATCTTCTTCCCCGTATTAACCTTCGGGACACGCCGGAACACCCCCCGCCTTGACTCGGGGGCTGTTGACCGCCGGACCCTTGCTGAAATTGGGAAGCATTCCTTTTGGGGTAGGGACAGTTCCGATACAAATGCCCGACTTGATCACAATTGAAACACGGGCCGAAACCGGTAGAAGTATTTTGTGGAGCCGGTGGAGTTGGGTTTCGAACACCCCAGGTGTTCGGCCTTGAGGGATAGGTTGCGGCGGCCAGGCGAGGGTACACCTGTTGCCTCGGAGCTTGTTGCTTCTTTGTGGTGGGTAGCGATAGGGTTGAGGATTTTGCGGCCGTTGTGGATAGCGAAAGGGTGGGCGATAGTGCCGGGTGGGATGATAGATAACTTTCGGGCGTTTCGATTTCCGCCCGGATGTCGAGAGAAAGCACGTCGTTCCTCACTCTTTTTGCTCCGACGGGGGATTTCTCATAGGCAATGGCTATATCCACTTGCCTCGTAGAAAGTGGCATTGGGGTTTGAGGTAAGGTGGGTTTTGATATCTCCCTTTAAACCCCGAGGAGGAAGCACTTCTTCTTCTTTAAATCAAAAGATCCACATGTTCTGGTGCATACTTGTGAGAGGTGGCTAAAGGAGTTCACGTCTTGCACCACCGATTGTCCACCTTGTTTCAGGGCTAAAAACTCTTCTAACTTAGCTTGCATTACTCCGTCGGTATAAAATGCCGACGGAATGCATCTTTGAACACGGTCCAAGTGATTGGGTGGTCGGCCGGCTGCCGGCCGTGCAAGGAAAATCGCCCACCATGCGGATCATGGGGGCCTCTCACCGGCGGGCGGCAAACTTGGGTTTCATCAAGTCCGGACAACCTTCCAGGTAGATCAAACTTCAGATCTATAATGCGAAGCCAATCATTAGCCTCTAGGGGCTCCTCAGCCATTACAGTGAACACCGGCGGACGAGTATCGGTGAAGTCCGCATAGGTGATTTCGTCGTGATTACGGCGACCCCGATTTTCACGTGGTGCATTCTGGTGCTTTGCTGACTTATCTCCCGTAGCATACGGGCATTTTCGATGGTGGCGTGGACTAAAAGTCGCCCACAAACTTCGACCAAAGACGGTGGTGCTTGTGGTGCCTGAGGGACCTCACCCCTCTCTTGTGAATAACCGGACATCCGTTATAAACAAGATCGGATTTATTCACAAGCGGGATTTATTAAAATTGAAAGCAACAAAGGCAAGCCGGTCATACAAAGGTTCACTTATTTATTTTACAAGTCCGCCCATAGGCCGGACACCCCAAAGTTGACTATTTAACATATATTACATCTCTCTCTCTTTCTCTCGGGGAGCTCGGATGTCGATCCCTCATCATCCGGGTCGACTCATTGCCCGCGGACGGACTCATCCGCCTCGGACTCCTCGGTTGGGGCCGGGTACACTTCTGGTGATTCCACCGATCCCAAATCATCCGCTGACTACCCGCTGGCCGGGTACACCGGATTGTGGAGGTTATACTGATGATGAACCTCTTCGTGTAATGCAGCGGTATATGCTTCAAGATCCTCCACCGAGCCTCGCAACTCTTCAATAGCATCATACCCATCATTTCTTTGGTTCCTTGTAGCTTCTAGTTCCTGCTCAAGTTGCGCAATTTTCCGCTGATACTCGTGGATGGACTTGATATCCTTCTGCTCTTGCTCCTGCAGATTCTCTATCTCTGACTTCAGCTTGATGTTTTCAATTGTTGCCTTGCAATGATCTTTGGTAACGATAGCTAGCTCGCAGACCAACTCAGCCTATCTTACGTCTTTTGGTTATCTTCTTCCCAAGCCTGCGGCTCGCTAGGTCCTGCCTCGGCATCGTGGCTCTGGCGCCATCTGGTGACGCGGTACTCCCTTTGGTCCGGTCATCTTACGGGCGATGCCGCTTAGTGCGTGTCACCCTGCGTGGCGCGAACCTTCTAAATTATATGGCCCACAAGCAATCGACCTTGTCCCTAAGACCTCGGTCAACCATGCTTATACACCATATAACCTAGAATGTTCCGTCGGGTGGATCCCCGATAAACCACAATCACTCGGGATCGATACTTACAGATACATCACAATTACAACAGCTTTCATACAAAAAATACCGTAGTAGCGGAAGACTTACAATAACTTAATTTACAAACATTTTATAAAATTTATACAAACCAAACATTATTACAACCCGGCGGAAGTATCATTACTTAATTTTATTACAATCCACGCAACAAAAGTTGCCCCCGCCCAAAAGGCCACTCAATTCACTCTTCCTCGGACACTTCTTCAACAACCGTCATGCGGCAAGGGCCGTAGCACGCGCTTGCCCATGCGGTTCACACACAACGGGGTTGAACAAACCACGAGTACAAAAAGTACTCCGCAAGACTTACCCGACCAAAATTGGGGAGAAGACTCGGAATGCCGGCTAATAGGAATCAAGGTGAGGCTTTAGCAAGATCAAAAGACTCTTTTGCTAAAAAGACTAAGCCAGTCCTTAATGTATCAATCACTTGTCAAACATATACCGAATTCAAAACTTTCCATACTCAACTTCCATTATTACTACGATCTTGGTGCGAGGATCACGACTCCCATATCGTGGAGCACACGACGATTCGAATCGCTTTATATACCCAAATTGGGGCTTCCTAGCCGCCGCGATGTATGCAGGACCAACATCTTACATACATCAACTCACGCCCGGATTTCTCCCTACCGAACGGAGGTACAAGTACACCACCTCACTACGGCCGCTCGGTCACTTCGGGCGTGCATCGTAGGATGGGCACACGCTACTTGTCCGTTCTAGTAAAAAGATAGTCCAAGTGGAGTTTACCGCCATTAGCATGCGACTAGTACTATCCAATAACCTCATGATCCAAGGGCCAAGCAACGAACGGTGCTTAACCGACACAAGTGGACGACACTACACCAGGGCAGTAGCCCCTCCTGATGCAAGTCACTCCACCGGCGTCTCGATTTACACATCATCATGTTCTTGGGCGTACCCCTGACCCGGCCAAGGTGAGAGGTAGGCGACAAGCAACATCAAGTTTTCATAAATTCCCATTAGGGATCTTTGTGATCACACCTTTGTAAACAGTTTATTAAAACCTTACACTAGTAGCAAGACTAAGCGCATACTAAGCATTTCGAAATCAAAACAGGTATCCAGGATGATATATCAAGGTATAGTAAATGCATCAAGTAGGGTAACACCCAACTCCTACACCTAATGCAGTATCATCACATGAAATCATAAAAACTTTTCGAAATACAAGGCAGGGTTTAAATGCATCCGGGGCTTGCCTTGGGGCTCGGCGAAGTGAGGTGCAGTTACCCAATCACCAGGATCAGATCCAACCTCTTCGGGAACTGGAGATGGCTCAACTCCCTCCTCAGATTCGATAGCTACACGATTGAGATGCATGATTACAATGCAGTAAATGAATGAACATGCGATAACGATGCATCAAACGTTAAACTATCTTGAGTACAACTTTCCTTCACGGTAACCTCACTCTAAGAAGGTATAACTAGCGTCGACGACGACGGAATAGCGATACGCAATCAACATGAAATGCCGAAGGTCATTAGGGTTAATGACCTAGGGTCATCACTCAATCCCAAAATCAAGCAACCCTAATGGTGATTAGAGGTGATTACTAATTTATTGACCATTTTCACAGTCGTTGAAAGCCGCTAATTAACTTGCTAATTAAAGATTAATTAAACCCTAATTAATCAAAGAATTAACTAATTAAACATTAATTAATAAAGGGATTAATTAAGCATAATACAAAACTTAATCAAAACTTAACCAAACTTCATAATTAAGATCATCACCATCTAATTAGCACACAAAATAAATTTCATGATTTTTGGAGTTATACTTTAATTATTAAAAATCATGGAAGTTGCATTTGTTAATTAAAGGAGCAATTTTAATGGTAACTAAAACTTACTGAAAATCATAAGTTAGCATTTTTCATTGACAGAGCATATTATGGAGAGCACTCACATATTTTTATTACATTTTTATCTGCCCAATTGAAATTATAGCAAAAAAGATGAAAACCATATTTAGAAAATTAAAATAGAAAAAGGAAAACACTTTTTCTCCTCGCATGGGCCTATCTTGTGCGGCCCAAACGGCCCACGGCCGGCCCGGCCCGACGCCCGACGCGGCTCTCCCCTTCTCTCACGCCCGCCGACAGGCGGGGACACCCGTCGGCCCCTCTCCCTCCTCTTCTTCTTCCCGATTTACACGACACGGCGGCGGTGAACGGCGGTTCTTCGCCGCCGACGAACCTCCGGCGAAACCAACTACACCGACGCACTCCCCCCCACGACGCACCGACCGAGCTGCTAAACACACCACACCAACCCCCGAGCACCACCCCGACGACGATCATGCGGCGGCTCGCCACAACGGGCTCCCGGCGAACAAGCTCCCCGTAACTTCTCTTCGCGAAACTAAACACGCCCACGTGACCAGCACACCAAGGCGGACTTGGTGAGACACGAATAAGACTCGTAGATAGGCTGGAGAAGGACGAACGGCGGTAGCTCACCACGGCGGCGCGGGTGACCGGAAGTGAAGGAGACGGCTCGGTTCGGGCTACTCCGGCGCTGCAAACGGCGACAAGTGACTCAAACGACGCGCAAAGGGGGTTATGGAGCTGCGTGCAAGCTATCAAAACCAAAGAGCGAGCGCTGCTATGGAAATTTAGCAGAGAGATGACGGCGGCCTAGCGGCGAAAGCGGGGGGGAAAAAAAGAAGAAAAGGCGGCCGGCGCATGGCTTTTATAGGGCAAAGGATAGCCGGGCAGGTGGCTGGAGTTCTCGCGACGACGTTGAGCTGGTTGGAGGCGCTGAAACGCTGAAAACGCGAGAGCCGCCACGGCGGCGCCGTCGGCCGGCCGTCCGCATGGGCACCCCCGTGGATCACCATGAGCGTGGACACCTATTTCCTCCATTTTCGAAATTAATCCAAAAATTTGAACTGTTCACAAAAATCTTCCAAAATATCAAGTGTGCAACTTTTCCAGCTCTACAACTTTGATTTAAAGAGTTTGGGCAGCATCAAATTAGTTTTTGAATTTGAATTCCAAATTTGAAAAGGGACAAAACTCCAACTTTGGGGATTTCAAAATTACTTTCAATTTTTGAATAAAAGATGAAAATCTCCAAAAATAAAAGTTGTTCTATTTCTCAGGATCTACAACTTTCATTTAGGAAGTTTTTCATGAAACCCAATAATTTTTGAATTGTAGTTTAAAACTCAAAAGGGGACAATTTGAAATTCAAATTACTTTTGAAATTACTCCAATTTTTATTCAAAAACTTGAAAAACTTTGTATACCAAAGTTGTAGAGTTCAAAGAGATGCACAAACTGTATTTTGGAGTTTTTCCCAAATTTTGAATATTTTGAGGTGAAATTATGAAGGGGGTAAAAACACTTTGAAAATCTCCCTTTTTGAAATGATTTTCAAATTGAA
Source organism: Chrysopogon serrulatus (assembly GCA_015844335.1). NCBI lineage: Eukaryota > Viridiplantae > Streptophyta > Magnoliopsida > Poales > Poaceae > Chrysopogon > Chrysopogon serrulatus. The sequence goes on along the minus strand of JADLZL010006845.1, from coordinate 4,480 downwards.
TCTTTGGGCAAATAAATTATGATGATATGGCACTTTTCAAACCCAACCAATAGTACACTTTCAAAGTACAAAGTTTATACTTTGAAATAATGCCATTGGTTAGCAACTTTTATTTATAAAATTAATTATGGTTAGCTCACCAAAATTGAAAATGAAATTCGAATTCCAACACTTAACCACTAGGGTTAGGGTTTGGGATTCGGATTCCGAATTCAATTTTGGTTCTTGCTTTTGCATCATTTGATTTGTAAAACTTGGTTAGAGTGTAAGAAAGAGTTAGCCAAACACTTATACACACCAAGATTGCTTTTAGTTGATCACTTTTAAAATATAAATCAAACATGTGGATGGAATTTAAATGATGCATACATACACATACGATATAAAAGAGCACAAACAACCCTAACATTAAATAAACTTATTTTTAATTGTTTGAATTAGGGTTTTCTAATCATGAATGCTCATGCAATGATGATGATGACATGGCAGGTTTTGCTTAACGTAACACCGGGTGTTACAACAGGGAAATAAACGAAACTCCAAGGATACATGACAAAGTTATGTATTGTGGAGTTTGTTGGCTAGCAACTTTTGCGAAAAAGCTCATTATTAACTTCCAAGGTTTTATGTATAACGACGGCAAAGTTATTGAGAGGTAAATCCTAACTAGGTTTGCACCCTTCTAAAACATACATCTGAATTATAACAAGCATTTAACTACGGATGAGGTACCAATTATAATCCTTCCAATATCAATAGTGAATTCCATCTCTTTTACTACGCCTCTGCTGAAAGGTATGAGTTTCTCACTATCCGGAGAGACGGCGATTCGAATCGATTACACCAGCTGGGTAAAGCCCGTATCACACACCCACACGAGTGTGTACCTCACCCGTCGCGAATCACCGCTCACCGGATTCGAAAGATAGGATTGAACCGCTCCAAAAACTCATGGTCCTCGATCCTCACCGGTCGGTACCCCAACGACCGGCCCTTGTAGTTGCTTCTGGATTTTGGATCAGTCCCCTCACAACGTATGCTCTCCTCCCAAGAATGCCAACGGTTCAAAACCTATCTCGAATGAGCTAATCGGTTTCACAAATCGAAACGAGTAATTCGGCCGTTATGTGAAGGTACGCTCAATCTCACACCTATATCCGTATCACGGTGCGGTTCTTAATCGACTTCGAGACGGAAAATACAAGCATACAAGACCTATATGTCTTGCCAAACACCGATTCCCCGTCCGGTCTCCAATTATCATTCACCTCATGATTAAGGATATCACATGTACCGATCCTAAGTGATGCGGATGACAGAAATCATCCGACTTCTTAATGATCTAAGCATGGCTAAGCATAACTATCTATTTCATCTAGTAATATGAACGGCTCTCATTTTAGTGGACAAGGATATCATGCAACAACGGTGTCAACCACCCCGATAAAAAATAATGCACATAACAAAGTACTATATAAAGAAAAGTATAATTGTATTTCAAAAAGATAGAATAGGTATTTAGGATGCTCCGGGGCTTGCCTCGGTGAAAGTTGGAGGGTCCGTAGTTAGGGTATTTCGATAATAATTTAGAGTCTCGTCCTTCGTCTTCGGGTAGCAACTCTTGTGGATCCTTCTCCTTGGTCACCACGTACTCGACGGGATCCTCTTCCTCCGATCCTATATGGATGTATGTGATGCATAAATAACGAGAATGCATATAGGATGCGTGATGATAAGATGCTATGGCATGAAATGATACATGATGATATGATTATGGGAATGACAAGAATGGAAAACTACATAAGGTTCCATGTGTGCAATTCTCTTTCTCTGATGACAACACTGTATTATCAGAGTTAGCAAAAAAGAAAATAATTATCACTTATTTCTAAATACACGTAGTATGTGCATATCTCTTCTCTAGTAAAAGTATTTTAACTACTAGAGAGCAACCAATATTTGTCATCAATTCATGTATCATAATTAATATTATTAAGCAAGAGAAATGCTGAGGATTAGTGGGGTTTCATAATTCAAGATCATCATGTAATGCTAAGGGTCACACAAGCATTATATATGTATTCCATGGTTGTTTTATTTAGAGAAGGAAAACAAGGTGTGTAAACAACATTATCCCACTTAGCAATCATGACATGAAATAATAAAGCATCTATTTTCTAATTAGAGTATTTATTAGATGAACAGTACTCTGTGACCTTGAAACAGCAAAGTATGAAAATAAAACAATCAAAAACACACATACATAAAATCATATACCCTTCTTTTCTTTTTATTCTTAATTTTGGAAATAATGATTTTATGAAACATTTTCAAATTCACTTCAAACTTTTTATACAGATTGGTAATGGCATGAAATGAGTGCAAAAAAACAAATTTCATAATTTTTGGACTAATATTTTATTCTCTAAAAAATCAGGAAATACTCATTTTACAATTAAAAGAGATAATTTTATCTTATGCAGAAACTATCCAAAATCCAAGTTTCATATTTTTGTTGAGTATACATCACCATGAGGAAGCTATACAAAAATCCTATGATTTTAGGAACTCTAATTATTTTGCTACAAAATAAACAAAACTTAATACTATTCACTAAGTGGAAAAACAGGAAAAAGAAAAAAACCCTAAACCTACTGTGCTGCCTGTCCCGTGGCCCAAGTTGGCCCAGTGGCGGCGGCAACGTGCGAGCGGCCCAGCGCTACGCGAGCGCCACCTCGACGCTGCTGGCCCCAAATTGGCCAAGGGCACGGGAGGCGTGGGAGCGGCCGACCAACCGGAGTTCGACGCCGGCGAGGATTCCGGGCGATGGAACCACCACCGACGGACTCTACTCGGTCTCCCCGCATCCGGCCGGGTGTAGGTGGTAGGGCTGGTTCGGGCGGTTGGGAGCAACGGCGGGCGCTAATGGCGGCTCCGGGCGGCGACGGATGCACTACGGCGGCAATGACTGACTTGCCCCCGGCCGGGCTTGGCCGGGCGCAAGGTGTCAAAAAAGGTTCTAGGGTGCTCGTGTGCAGACCTAGGGCTAGTAATTCGAGCCGGAGACGCTGGGGCCGGGCATGTCCGCGAAGCACACCGCCCGCGCCAAGCAGCACGCCGGGCGGTGAACTGTGTTCCCAAGAAGGCAAGGCAAGAGAGCCCAATAGGATTTTTGGTTCTAGCTTATACGGTCCATGTGGAGTTCGAAACAACAATTTGAGAGACGTAAAAGGGGACGTGGATGGATTGGCCGCGAGCCCGAGCTCGGGCGGTCATGGCGCCCATGGCGGTGGCAAGAGCCTAAGGTGGCTCACCTTGCAAGAGCACACGGTGAAACTATTTGGGAAGAGAGAGCAGCTCGTGGCGATTCTGCGAGAGTGGGGAATTGGAGAGTGTTCAATTGACGGTGACGAATTGAACCAAGAAATGGAGCTCGGCCGGTGTTGAGCAGGAAGAGGGAAAAGAGAGAGACAGTGGCCGACGGTGGCTTATATAGAGCAAAGAGAAGGTCGGCAAGGTGGCCAGCAGCTTCACGACCTCGACAACGTGGTTGGTTGCGCGTTTTTGCCGGCGAAGACGCGGGAGACGCCACGGCGACGCCGGCGACAGGAAACGGTATGGGCGCGAACAGAAAGTCGGCCGCTACTGTAGCGACTGAATGAGCTGTTTTCAGTGATCTTTTTCTCTCAGTCCAAGAGGCGAAATCGAAAACCAACTACACCGTGGTGTTCCTCTATAGGTGGGCTGCAACTTTGCTTAAAAGATCATATGCTGAAACTCAAAGATTTGCAAAATACAAACTGCTAAACAAGTGTAAAATGAAACTGAAAACCTGATTTCAGTTAAACAAGGCACTGAGTATGTTGATTGACTATGTTTGACATTTAATTATGGACTATCTATAGATTATCAAATCCAACCAATTGCATGAAAGCAAAGTCCAAACTTTACACTATCAAGTGATGCATCAGATGACAAACTTTTATTTGTGAAAACTAATTTTGCACAGCCCTAAACTTGGAACAAAACTGTTGAAATTCAGGACTTAGAATTTTCTAAGTCACTTTTCCAAGTATATGCTGAATTCGGTTTTAAGGCAAGTTTTTGAGCAAGTTAGAAAAAAAAGAATTAGCCCTGGACCCTTAAATAAAGTTTGTAGCACAAAGTTTATACTACAACTTTCATTTAGGGCTTGACCCCAAAAACTGAAAAGAAAAATATACTTACATCCTAAATTACTAGCAACTTGATAAAGGCATTTATAGCACATACAACTTTATGGAAGCATGATTTGATAAAAGTCTAAATATAAACCCTACTTTATATTGAATTTTAAACACTCTTAAACCATTTTTGAGATTATCAAACACAATTATGTGTTGCACCCATAGAACTTGCAATAGCATGTGCTTATGATCAAAATGCTAAATGATGCTTATGCATTGATGCAAATTCAATGCACTTGATTAATATTTAGAAT